>JAODAL010019583.1:0-71649 GCA_025379985.1 Phyllomedusa bahiana
AAAAATTTCCAGGATCCACATATAGCCGATCTTTAGTAAGACTTTTATTTTGACATGTTAAAAAGCAAAGATAGGATCCATATCATGAGGTTAACTTGCATTCATGCATCTCCAGATACGTGACTTGGTCCAATGGTCTAAAAATTTAATATTTTAATATTTTTTTTTGGAATTCACCTAACATGGAGTATTACCAATAACAAACCACCTTCTAGTGTGTTATATCGGGCATAGAACAAATATTTGTCTGGCAATGTCTGCTGGTTGGTGGTAAGGGGTTATGCTGCCGAGGTCTGTCTGTAGTTTATGGGTATTCTGAGCCCAAAGGTATGTTCACATGGTGTATTGCAGCACATACTATACGCACCGCAATAGGCAGGGTGTTTTAGAACTATGCGCTAGCCAGCGGGTACTTTTAAAGCAACAGGGGGTGGCGGGCCCCATTCACTTCTATTATCCACGGCACGTTAAAATTGGGAAGAAGTGACTATTGTACCCCGGGGAAGACCAGCATAATTCATAGCTCTCATAGCAATTACGCCGTGTGAACATACCCAAATGGTTCCTGGATATAAACAATACTAAACTAATTTCCCTTTAGGGTTTTCAAAAACGCGTTTTTAACTCCATTTTCCACCCGGTTTTTTAGATCTGTCTCGGACCGACGGGACGGACCCAAACGGATCTAACAATAGAAATGAGATTATCACTGGGGGCTAGAGGAAACGCGGGGGGGTTTTCAAAATAGAATGCCCCTGCATGTTCCCCCCTGCCTGCGGTTTCCGTCTTTGAAAGAATTGCATGTCAATTCTTTAAAAAACTCTCTGTGAACAACATCTTTTTGCTACAATCCTCTCTTAAAAAAAAAAAAAAAAAGTCTGCATCCTGAAAAGGAGTTTTGCATAACCTTTACAAACAAAAGTAGCCCTACTCAAAGCTTTTTTTAAGCACAAGATCAAATGAGCTACCTTTATTTGTGTATTTCTTCATGTTTATGTGTTTGCTCTTTTTTAGGTTGCTAAAATGTTTGGCACATATTTTCATAAAGCAGCCCATTCTGCTTCTGCCACACTGACAAAGTAAAAAATATTCCCACAATATGTTGCATTCCTTTTATTCGATGTTGAAAGCCAATAAATCTTTTTTTTTTTCATTGATCCATCCACTAACATAGTGTGGATTTTTTAAAAGAGGGCTGCTCCAAAAAGAGGTCATTTTAAAAGATTGTCTCTAAAAATGGTAACTTGACAGTGCAACAGAGCTGCCTGATTCAGAATTCTGTGTAACCTGCTGTGGAAAGCTAAACTTAAAGAGGTTGTCTCGCTACAAGGATTGCTTTTTATTTTAAAGATCTTTCAAAACAAGTCACTTTTTAATATATTCCATTACAGAATCTACCATTACAAATACCCCTCTTGATGGGCCCTCAGGCCTATACTCAGACCTGTTTTACCTCCTAAAAGGGTGCCACACTGGTTCTATAGCTACGACCTGCCTTCTTCCCCGCCCAGTAGAAGCCAGTAAACGCCCCCGAATTCAAAATGAACCCCAAAAAAACAGGGCTGGGTAAGATGAATCAATGTAGGAGACAAACCCCTTTAAATATAATGTATTAGATAACCGAAAAAGGGGGAAAAACTATGTTCACCGGCTTATTTTGGGCGTACTTGCCCCCTTTAAGGCCGTACTGCCGAAAAACGGGGAGTAGTCCCTCATTACGGGAATCACAGTTTCCCCTTTAAAGAACATGGATTAGCTCCATAGGACTAAAAAGTTATTATGACGTCAAAATTTTTCACCGAATAGCGCCAGAATAATGCAAGCTATGGGTCTGGTGGGGCTGCGCCCCCCCCCCCCGAAAAAAAATGGCTAATTGGGGCGAAATACGTCCCGCAATTTAAACCTTGAAAAAAGCTTTTATTTTTTACTGGGCCCTTTAAAATACAAAGTTTTGGTTCTGGGGTGGCCATTGTATGTTGAAACCATAACTCTATGGAAAACTGATAATCGGTACCAAGGACCCAAAATATCAGTCAACATGATACAAAATGAAGATTAAGGAAAAGGAGGTAGATAACTAATCAGCATAAAGCAAGTCCGTGCATAAAACAGGAAGCTGGAAATCACTTTCTGTGTTGAGGACAGGAGCTTCTTGAGGTCATATACTTTATAAACACTGTACCAGAAATAAAATGGGGGACCCTCACCTGGTGACCAACAAGCCGCTCATCCTGGTACATGTAAAGAGCAGTACAGAACATGTAGTATTGCACATGAGAGGCGCTACTAGACCACCAATCACTGCATTGCACCTCACTAATACAGATGCTCTAAAAGTAAAAAAGTTTGTCATGGTTGGCTCTTTCATTGATCACATGAGTCACAGATAAGCAGTGACATTGCATGTTGAGCCTAGTTTCAATAAACAATGGTCTTTCCTGGGACATAGAATGTAGAAAATATGGTATCTTGAGGCCATTGCAACTTGAGGGATCACTGCACTTTTCTTTCAATATTTCAATCACTTGTCTATATTTCTGGAGGATTCATGCAGGAAAATAGCTTAAAATATGAGCTACAAAATGCTGTTTTGATATTCTCATCTTTACATGCAGAGTTCTTCAATACTGTGTTCTAGTAAGTAATACAGAAATTTAGACATTGCATTCCTGTACACTGGGCATAAAGCCAGGGCATCAGGGACCAGATTACATTGAGTAGATTAGCAGAACCACAAGGACAAATCATTTGACAGAACAAACGCAAGACAGAGCCATTAAACATGTAATTAGACCTAGAACATTATTGAAACGGGGTGTTTATGCATGCACGCTGCCAAGAAGTATTTAGATGTTTTCAGAGGTTTGCTGTAGGAGAAATTGAAGGATAAAGTGGCATCAGCTTAAAAGTTCACTATTGATTAAGTGAAACTTGAACTTGCATTTTAAGACCGATAAATCTCAGGTTGATCAATACAAACTTGGCTCATGGTTAGTTTAGGGGCACTGACAGATCAATGTGTGGTCTCTGCATACTTCAACTCTGAGGCAGTCGAAAATTAGAGCTTTTCTGCATTCCTGGTGTATGCAAACAATGTAGAAAAACACCACCATTGTGGGCCCTGTTCACAGCTCAATAGGTGGACTAAACTGAGCCCAGGAGCAGGCATCTAGCCTTATATGCTCCTGGGAAAACAACATGACAGGTGCATCTGATTGCTGAATAAAAATTAATAGATCCCACTGCTAAGGGAACAATTAAATGATACAGACTGCACATTAACTTGCTACCTGTTCACACCAGTATACAGAGAAACCACAGTGTAATGCATGGAGAGACTGCAGAAATGCAAAAATACCCATTAAGCAACCACTCACACGTCCTCCGGACATGAAGGGGGGTGGCTGCCAGTATTACAATCGCATATAGATAAAGCAATACATAAGGGTGCAAAACGTGTGGTGCACCATGCCGGCTTACAGCCTCTTAGTGACGCCCATACTAACAAATTAGGTGGGCTGCCCAGCACCTCTGGGTATGCCACAACAAAAAAAATGTAAATAGTAGTCACCATTAGCTCCCAGCACTATTGTGCAGATAAAAAATGTCATACAGGAAAAATATTAAATATGAGGTATTAGTTGGTACCGCGGCCCCGAATATGAAGGCTCGCAACCGGCGTCAACGGTCCTCATGTCTTGCGAGTCCCTACGCAGTCCCTACACTTTTTTAAGTAAGTAATGTCCCCTTTTTTGTGTGTGTTTTTTTTTTTTTTTTTGTAAACAATGTAGAAAGCAATGAGCAAAGATGAATCATTGTGGGTTATTAATGAAATTTCAACTTTTCTTTCCAAATTTTGATGTGTGTTATCAATAAGACCAAGAAACGAAGCACTCGATTGAGCCCCTCCGAGGACTTTCTCATTGAAATCTCCAATGTATCAATTCAGTGTAGCCTCTGTGTTTTGCCTTCATTATCCAGATTGCCTTGGCAATGTTTTTTTTGGCAATTCTCCTAATCTCTTCACGGAAATGTAGCATGTCAGTATTTGCAGAGCATATTGTAGGTTCTAAAGGTGGCCATTTGTTGCCAAAATAGCAGTTTGAGGATTTTTATAAACGACTACTAGTTGTGATCCGTAAAAAATCATTTCAGCCAAGGTTAGTAACATCAGGATCTTCAACAGTAAATAGGCATACACAGGTCATAGGTATGAAGATTATAACGATGTTCTGAATTATTTTACAGCATCATTAATTAACCAGTTAATTGACTAAACACTTCAGGCCACGGACATTTTTAAGAACTGAACCAAAGGCAATGTTTACAATTGTATGAGAAAAATTAAACGTAGGGCAAAGCAGAGAGATGATGTTCATATTATAGTAAATATTTTCTCTATATGTTTCTCTCAAAATTATGTTTCCAATGTTATAACCTTTAAAGTGGGTTTGCCACTTTCTCATTTCATAATTCCTGCATTCAGCTCTGTGCTCAGAAGGGGGTGTGTGTGATTTGTTTGAATTGCCTATCATGTGACCCAGCAGGATGACATCACCAAGCCTTTCCTCTCTTTAGTCAAAGAAAGGTCTGCTATGTGTAGAACTGTAAGTAGCTACATTTTTAGCTCAGAGGTAAAACTTTGCCTCCAGGACAAGGGTCCTGGGTTTTAAAAATCCCTGCAGGAACCAAACCTGTGGATTTTATTTCTCTTTATCAATGCACATGCCTGATTTGGGTTTCTTTTTTTTTTATTTATTTGCAAGGTTTGTTTAATTACTAAGGAGTACAGAGGACAGGGGTAGAATGACAGCACATGGGGTTTGAACACTCAGTAGCTTCCTGGGAGGAGAGGTGATGTCTTAGCATGTGCGACCAGGACTGAGAAGCTCTCAGCCCTGGTCGTATTCCCTGGAGACGAGCTGTAAACAATGGATCACTAAGGCCATGTTCACACGGCTTAATTGCGGGGCGTAATTACGCTGTGTGGACGGGGATGGGGCGGGAGCAGGGGCCGGCACCCCGCCGGCACATAGACTATCATTACTAGCAGCACGTATACGTTTACTTCGTGGCAAAACCCCTTTAAGAATTCATGTCATAGCAGGGAATACCTTTGTCTAATGCCAGCTTTGGTTTTGTGGACTTCATTTGGTGAAGTTATACAGATTTTGGTATTTTTAGGGGCCAAAAGTTCATGGATCAGATTTACCATAATTGTCAAATCAGACAGGGCCAGCTCAAGGCATTTTGGCACCCTAGGCAAATAAGACAAATGGTACCTCTCCTTCCAAGGAAAAAATCAAATCCCTGGTCCAGATGCAGTGCCTGGTGCCTTCTGGCTGCGCCCCTTCTCTGCTAGGTTTGAAAACCACAATGGTGCCATCTGCCTTTTGGAGATGTGGCATAAATTACGTTATCTTTATTCTGCAGGTCAGATTAAAAAATAAAAAACGATCAGAATTATACTATTTGCTTTGCAGCGCCATTTTCTGAAACCATTCACTTTTCTTTTTTTGTCTACGGACCTGTGTGAGAGCATGTTTTATATGGATTGAAGTGTGGTTTTCATTGGTACCGTTTCTGAATACCTACAACTTTTCTATCACTTTTTATTCCAATTTTTGGGGAGGCAAAGCAACCATAACTCTCCCCCTGCAACGCCCTTCCTCCACACACACCTACAATTTTAGCATTGGGTATCTTTTTATGGCATTCACCATGTGGGATATAAAAGATTACAGAGTAAAAGATCAGTCTTTTATAAATGTAACAATATCAATTAATTTTTTTATTTGAAAAACATGCAAATGAAGGGGTTTTGAACATTTATATCTATACCAAGGAACTGTTCAGAGCTGGTCAGGTCCTCTGGTCCTCTTGCATAACTGTGAAGATGTTGTGGTTTTGAACCTCCCTACTGACAGACTTAGTCGTCCTAGTTGGGTGCCTATCTTTACCTACCCATTCACCCAGCCCAGAAATCAGATGTAATGTATTCAACATGCTAGAGAGTGAAATGAACAGATTTTTAGTGACTTCATTGTTAGAAGTCACAGTTCTAGTAGAGACATTGTAGAGACGTTCTAATCAACGTTGCACCACAAACAAGAACTAGACAACAGAGAATTAGAGCCACCAAACAGGGCACATTCCCGTGTATGTCATGTTCTAACTGTAGCGCTATAATAAAAGGATCCAAGTTTGCACACCCCACGAAGGGAACACAAATAGACATTAAAGGTTACCATAGTTGTAACATTAAAAATGTAATTTACGCACTAAAATGCCCATGTGGGAGGATATATGTAGGGCAAACCAGCTGGCAGGTTAAACAAAGAATTACAGAACATAAGTCATCTATACGTACCTTTGGAAAAAAGACGCAACAAGAGCAGACTCAGGAAGGTAGTAGGTATGGTGAAACGTCAGTAGCACGTCACTTCCATGAATCCAGACACCAGGTGAGTGATCTTAAATGGTGTATTCTGGAGGAAGTTCATGTCAGGAATGAATGCGAGGTGGTTCCTATGCTTCTAAAACGAGAAGCATTTTGGATCCACACGTTGGAATCCCTAGCACCCACAGGCCTTAACGAGAATATTAATTTGAAGTGTTATTTATGATGCCAACAATAGGGCCTTTTGCAGTATTGTTTTTAACTATTTTTATTATTGGTGCTGCATAGCCCACGTGATCGTGGGAGGGGTTTTTAAACGGAACACAGGAAGATGTGCGCATGCTTGAAAAAGGAAGAAAGAGCTTCCGAAACGTCGCATCACGCACGCTCAGCAGCAAGACTGTCCGCTCTGTATGGAGCCCACACAGAGAGACTGAGGACTCCAA
Organism: Phyllomedusa bahiana; assembly: GCA_025379985.1. Classification (NCBI taxonomy): domain Eukaryota; kingdom Metazoa; phylum Chordata; class Amphibia; order Anura; family Hylidae; genus Phyllomedusa; species Phyllomedusa bahiana. Next base: position 6,847 of record JAODAL010019583.1, read on the forward strand.
AGAAGAATCATTGCTTGTATGCCATTGCACAACTCATACAGCACCAGGTTTTTTAGACTTTGTTCACACTACGTTTTGTGTTATTGCGTTATTCTTGCTAATGTGGAATATGAAGTAAAGTTTATCTAATCCTTATGCCTTGAAGATATTTGATATTTGACGTTCTAATCAACCGTCAGAAACTTTTTGTGTAACTTGCAATTTTTGGAGGACTCGCTCTTTTTTATTTTTGTTTGTTTTTTATCCTGTACATATATTACTTCTCCCTGCATTCTGACTAGTGTAGTGTTTGCTGTTGTTATTCTATATAGTATGGACAGACATTATTATTTCCTACTGCCCACACACATATACTGCTGTCCAGAGCATCCTGACATAATCGAATATCTCATTACTTTTACACATAATTGCATCCCATCAGGGCTGTGGAGTCGGAGTTGGTGGCTTTTTTGCAGGAGTCGGAGTCGTCATAAAATGGACCGACTCCCACAATATATAATAAGTTGGTCCAGTTAGTTCATAGTTGGCAACTTTTGAAAATAGAAAAGCAGGAGATCGAAGAGGGCGGCGCGCTTAGCGCGCCGTGGCAAAAAAATTGCATGGACACGCCCATCTTAATGTGCCACGCCCCTTCAAAAAGCCCAACCCACTCCGCCTAACTGCATAATGGCTTAGGAGGAATGCCAGGTAGATGCCCTTATAACCAGTTAGTGCCCCTTACAGGCAGGTAGATGCTCCCTTGTAGCCGAGTAGATGCCCCCTTTGTTAGCCAGATAGATGCCCCTTTAGTAGCCAGGTAGTGGCCCCCTTTAGTAGCCAGGTAGTTGCCCCCTTTAGTAGCCAGGTAGTTGCCCCCTTTAGTAGCCAGGTAGTTGCCCCTTTAGTAGTCAGGTAGTTGCCCCCCTCTGTAAGCCAGGGAGTTGCCCCCTCTGTAAGCCAGGTAGAACCCCCCCCTCTGTAAGCCAGGTAGTTGCCCCCCTCTGTAAGCCAGGTAGAGCCCCCTCTGTAAGCCAGGCAGTTGCCCCCCCTCTGTAAGCCAGGCAGTTGCCCCCCTCTGTAAGCCAGGTAGTTGCCCCCCTCTGTAACCAGGGTAGTTGCCCCCCTCGTAAAGCCAGGTAGTTGCCCCCATCTGTAAGCCAGGTAGTTGCCCCCCTCTGTAAGCCAGGTAGTTGCCCCCTCTGTTGCCAGGTAGATACCCCCTCTGTTGCCAGGTAGATGCCCCCCTCTGTAAGCCAGGTATATGCCCCCTCTGTAAGCCAGGTAGTTGCCCCCTCTATAAGCCAAGTAGATGCCCCCTCTGTAAGCCAGGTAGTTGCCCCCCTCTGTAAGCCAGGTAGTTGCCCCCCTCTGTAAGCCAGGTAGTTGCCCCCCTCTGTAAGCCAGGTAGAGCCCCCCTCTGTAAGCCAGGTAGTGCCCCCCTCTGTAAGCCAGGTAGATGCCCCCCTCTGTAAGCCAGGTAGGCACCCCCTATAAATAAAAATAAAATAATAAAAGACACTCACCTCACCAGGCTCCTGCAGCTCCGGCCGATCTCCTCAGCGACGCAGGGGAAGTGAGTGCAGCCGCGTCATACCCCCTGCGCTGCTGACCTGTATGTACAGCGCACACCGGCGCTGTACATACAGGGGGAGAAGGGAGGAGGGGAACGATCCCTCCTGCCTCCTCCCTGCACAGCGAGAATCCGGGCGGGTGAAGCGGGCGCAGCGGCCGCTTCACCCGCCTGTAGGAGCGGCCCAGCGGCGCCAGAGTAGCGCACTGGCGCTACTCTGTCGCCGCGGCCATTTAAAGAACCCCCGCTGCCTGCTGGCGGCGGGAGGAATGCCAACTCTGCCGGGAGGTCGTGGGGGGGGACCCCAAATAGCGCGACCCCCCCCGCTAAAAACGGGAGAGTTGGCATGTATGAGTTAGTTTGATGCAGTGCAAAGAGCGAGAGGAATTGGGTCCGGCCGGTGCTCCTGCTCCCATATCTTCAGCCTTATCACATGAGGAGTGTAATTAATGACATGGAGCAGGCAAAGCGCTGCCCCAGGGGAAAAGATCCCGCCCCCATGGCAAACACATTTCAGCAAAATTATTCACCTGCTTTCAAAGAAGTAGAAGAGTTCAACCATTCATCAAAACTGACTGTGGCTGAGGCAATTCCTTTATACCCTGACATTTTTAGAGATGATGCCCTGTGGTCACCGCTTTTTCCCCCAAACCCAAGTTAGTGTAGAGAGCCTTTCTACCGGGAAAAAAATAGCAGTTTTGGGGGTCATGATGCGGGGAACGATGGAGGCAAACTATTTCAAACAAATTCATGCAGTGTTTTGCAAAATTTTAAAATTTTTTTGGGGGTTTCAAATATATCCAATAAAATTTTACCTGACAAGCAAAAATGGAAAACAAAAATTTGAATTGTGCTTTCCCATCCGAAAATCCTCACCCCCACACAGCTTTGTACAGGGCACTTAAATTTTATTACAGTCATCAAACCATTTTAAACATAAATTTTGACTTCAAGTTTTAGCATCGCTTAGTTCTGCGTTTCTTTCCGTAATGATTGTTAAAATTGTTAATTTTTATTATTTTTTTAGTATTGGTAAATCCACCTTTTGACTTTCAATACTGCCTGAATCCTTGTGGGCTCTGAATCAGATTCAAGCACATCTTGACCAAAATCTGATCCCAGGTCTCTTCTACACATTCCCAATGTTGGTGCAGACTGGACTTGGATACAAATACAGCTTTTTATTCAACTCTACCCATAAGTTTTCAAACAATCAAAACATTGTTATCCTTTGCTGTCAGTGTCTGTTCTTCCTAAATAGCTTGATTATTGTATCATAAGGTGATAAACAGCCTGATGTTACCATTTTACTACAGTAAAGTTATCACTTAAACATGCGCCGTGTATGAAGGAGTCGAGTCTTGAGTCGCAGGTTTGGGAAATTGAGGAGTCGGGGCTTTGGCTTGCCGATTCCACAGCCCTGCATCCCATTCTTCTATTTTTGTAAACTAAAGGCAGATTTTTTTATTTTTATTTTTTTGTGAAGAGAATGTTAAGGTTTTTTTTGTTTTGTTTTTTTAAACGGTAACAAAAGGTTCAAAGCTAGAAAAGGGAACTAGAGTAGGTTACATACGGCTTAAGGCATTGTTATAAAGATCCCTGCATGCCATAAAGCTGGGATCTTACGGTCGCTATACAAGCCCAGGGCCTCATAAGGTCCTTAGTTTCTCCAGTATTTTAGATCACCACATCTGCTCATCCTGTCTCGTTCTACAATGACTATTCATCTTCTTTACGCCACTTTGGGTTTTTTTTAGGCATTGAGTATATAGAAGCTTATGCCTTGAGGCCATGTTCACACGGCTTAAATCTGGACGTATTTCAGTCCGTAATTACGAGCCGGAGTGCGCAAATTACGAGCTGAAAACGTCCCAGTCATTACGGTAATCCACAGCTCTCATAGAGAACGATGGATTACGTCTCCTCTCCCTGCTCGCACAATACGCCGCGGGGGGAGATAATTGATGTGAATTACCAGCGGCGTATACGCGCCGCTGGTAATAAAAGTCTATGGGCCGGCGAAGTGCCGGCCCCCCCACTCCCGCCCCGCCTCTGGCCACACGGCGTAATTGCAGGACGTAATTACGTCCCGCAATTAAGCCGTGTACACCTAGCCTAAGTAGATTTTTCCTAACAGGTGAAATTTTTTGATGTCTATTAATTTTGAGCCACTTTAATTGTGTTATATGATTATTTTATTGCAGCAATTTTAGATTTTGTAATAAAAGTTACATTTTATATACGCAATACACTTTAGTTTATTTTGGGAATTATTTTGGAATTTGTTGGCTCTATAAGATTACTACTACTGTATTGACAAATATTTTTCACAATATGGGTTTGTTCATACGACTGTTGTGGACATGGATTTAGCACTGAATCTGCTTCGGAATCTGCCTCACTTTGGGCCACATGTATGAAAACTGTCCAGTTCTAAAATTCACTTTGTTTCCCATAGCAACCAATCAGAGCGCCCCCTTAATTTAATATAGTGCTCTGGAAGAATGAAAGGGGTGCTCTGATTGGTTGCTATTGGAAACAAAGTGAATTTTAGAACTGGACAGTTTTCATACATGTGGCCCTTTGTTTTTAAAAATCTGCATTGTCTAATCCACGTCCAAAGCTGCAGATACTGCACTGATTCAGCACTGACATCTTCAGCACTAAAAATCAGCCTTGTGAACTTACCCTGCAAGGGCAAGAGGTATGTGAGTGTAGGTATTAGTTAGATTATAGTTTTTTTTGGGAGACCTTGATTGCTAGAAAAATCTAGTTAATGCAGTATATAGAGAGAAAACAAATTGTGATGCTGTTCAAAATATATTTTTAAGAATCATTAGCTGAGCCTTTAGTGCTTCAATCCAGGCAATCCAATAAGTAGCTTTAGGAGTTGGTCCTGTAATGAACTCAAGCAACAAGAATGATTTACAAGTGGACTTAAACTGCTCTGATTTAACCTCACATATGTTGTTTATGCAGCAGATCACTATAGTTTAGCCTTTCTTTGACTAAATGAAAAGATTTTTTTGTTGTACGTTTGAAAACTTTGGCTTTGAATGTTAGTATCGCGTAATTTTGTGTTCTGTTACAGAGCGTTCTTTAGGATTCATGTCATTTGACTTGAACAATCTGATTCGCCATTCCCCGGTTGTCTTTTAGCAGCCACCTCTCAAAAATATTAAACAAATATTTCAAGTGAATTGGGAGGAGCTGTAATTCTACACACTGGCATTAGTAAATGTGGTGTTGATACTTTTTTTTTTTACATTTACTATTAATGTCTAAAAGTTAGCAGAAACTTAGACAGTCTAAAAATGCTCCAGACTTGTCACAGTAGCTCATGTATCTTTAGACTTGGCTAAGTTTTTTAGATAATATTTGGCTTACTTTCTACAACAGAATTTTGGTGCAGGCGGTCACGACGTGGCCAGGCCGCCTTTCCATTAGGTTAACCTACGCCTCTGTCTTGGGGAAGTCACAAAAACAGTCTAAAGTTTCCATAATGTGTGTGTGACGTGCACCGCTTTTTGGTGAATTTTAAGATTTATTTCTGGCACAACCACAATAGTAAACTTGGGATCAGAGTCTTTTCTGCTGGGGAAAAAACCCTAAAAAACCAAAGTTTTCCCTCAAGCAAATATGATATAAATAAAACTTTATAGAACCGTTTCATGATTTGGATACACAATAACTGTAAATGCAGTTACTGAATATCCCAGTGGGTAAACCTACCAAAAGCAAAGTTGTCAATTTTGGAAAACTAGTTCTATGTAGTTAGGTGTGGCATATTAACCATACATGCCAACTCTCCCGTTTTTGGCGGGGGGGTCCCGCTATTTGGGGTCCCCCGCCCTCCCGGCAGAGTTGGCATTCCTCCCGCCGCCAGCAGGCAGCGGGGTTTCTTTAAATGGCCGCGGCGACCGAGTCTCGCTGTGCAGGGAGGAGGCAGGAGGGAGCGCTCCCTCCTCCCTTCTCCCCCTGTATGTACAGCGGCCGGTGTGCGCTGTACATACAGGTCAGCGGCGCAGGGGGAGTGACGCGGCTGCACTCACTCCCCCTGCGACGCTGAGGAGATCGGCCGGAGCTGCAGGAGCCTGGTGAGGCGAGTGACTTTTATTATTTTATTTTTATTAGTTATAGGGGGGCTCTACCTGGCTTACAGAGGGGGGGGCAACTACCTGGCTTACAGAGGGGAGGCAACTACCTGGCTTACAGAGGGGGGGCAACTACCTGGCTTACAGAGGGGGGCAACTACCTGGCTTACAGAGGGGGGCAACTACCTGGCTTACAGAGGGGGGCAACTACATGGCTTCAATGGGGGCAAAACAAAACAATGGCTTCTAAAGGGGGCAACTACCTGGCTTCTAAAGGGGGCTTTCTTACCGGGGGCTTCCTAAAGGGGGCATCTACCTGGGGCTTTTCTAAAGGGGGCATCTACCTGGGTACAAGGGGGGGCATCCTACCTTCCCTGTAAGGGGCCACTACCTGTTTTATGGGGGCTTTATTTTACCTGGTTTCTCCCCTGCAAAACACATCAAGGAAATCTGGTTTTATTTTAGAGAGCTTTTTGAGAACCTTGGTTAGTTTGCAATTAAATTGTGTTGATTATCATAAGCGAGTCCAATGTTTCTGTAGTTTTACTTAGTGTCATACTTTAAAATTGCACAACAGCAAGGTACTAGTCGTTGCTAGATCTGAAAGTAACCATTCATTTTATAGAGTTCTATCAGAAATATTGTAATTTCATTAAAATATCCTTTCTATGCAGAGATGGCAAGCATCGGCTACCATTCAGTAAGAAATGTTGTGTGGGTTGGTAAGTGTGTGTGTTTTTTCTTCAGATTTGTAGAAGTATCTATATTGTGTTCCTGAATAATAAGGTGACCTGTGAGTAGAGAGAGTGGATGGTTTTTGTGAAGGTTACATCACAAGGTTATCTTTATTGATTTAGTTGATATCTGTGAGTAGAGCAAATGCCAACCTTCTCTGTCTCTTTCAGAATAGTACTTGTCAAAACTTTGATTTATTATACCCCTTCTTTCCCACAATCCCTTAAACAGAAGCACTGCCAGGTAAAATATGCCTTCCTCTCTTTGCCTCGATTTATCTTCCATTAGGAAGATATATAACATTCCCTGCTGGGAGCATGAACTGAAAATACATATACATTTACGTGCAGGAACACATTTCTATCAAGCGCTACATTTCTTTTGGTACTGAGTTGAACGTGTGGCTTTGGTAGTAAGCAAGCGTTGATTCCAAGGATTTTTATTTTATTACAAATATTATGTTATTAACTTTTAGTAATGAGTGCGATTATATGACCTTTGATAATGACCTGAAAGCAGAGTAAATGCACGTCATTCTTCGGCTCTGACCGGGTTTCATGTTTTAAAGGTCTGATTTGAATAGTATGCTGCAGTTATCTAGTTACTGTATAACAGCGTTTCTCAACTCCAGTCCTCAAGACCCACCAACAGGTCAAGTTTTCAGGATTTCCTCAGTATTGCACAGGTGATATAATTACTGTCACTACATTCTGCACAGGTGATAAAATTTTGTCAGATTGAGTTTCTTGCAGTGTTCTGGGAGATCCTGAAAACCTGACCTGTTGGTGGGTCTTGAGGACTGGAGTTGAGAAACGCTGAGTTATAAGATGCAAATACTGAACAGAAACCTAACTGACACGTCTTAGGCTGCATAGGCCAAAAAACTAGTTGGAAACCAAATACTAAAAACCGCATTGAACCTGAGTATTTTGTCAGTTTTTTTGTCCAAATCAGCTGGGTTTTTGTTGAGGTTTTTGGCATGTTTTTTGGGGCAGTTTTTCAGGCAGTCTATGTGAAAAGTTCTGTCAAATTTTCAAAGGATTCTCAAAACCACCAAATATCTGATAGAAAACCCATGCTGTGTAAACAGACTTCAATAGTAAATTTTCTGCCAGACTTTGACAGATTTTACATCATGTTCTTAAAGCTACCAGCTTTGAAAACCAAGCAGAAAAAAAGACTGCCGGTCATTTTTTGTTTTGAAGTCTATGTAAAAAGTTCAGATTTTTAGAAGTTTCTGAATGCTAAAAACCACCAAAAATCCGACGATAAACCTGTGCTGTTTAGACATAGCTTTAAAGGGAATGTACAATCAGAAAATGACCTATTATTTATAATCCTGCCCATTATGATAATGAAGAGACATGATTTAGTGAAAGGTGACACTAAAGTATCGATAACACAGCTTTTCATCATTCACAGTAGGAGATGTTTACAGATCACCCTCTCCCTTTTTCTACACAATGATTTCTTCAAAGGTCACAGAGCATGCCTAGAACACTCTCCCATAAAAGTCAACACCTGTTCACAAACACCTATGTCCTGGTAGCTGTTTATTTTTCTGCAAGTCAACCCTGTTAGGGGCCGTTCCAACGGCTTATTTCACGGCGGGAGGGGGTGCGCCGGATTGGCGAAAATCCGCCGGAATCCGTTCGCAGTAATTACGGTAATCCACAGTTCTCATAAAAGAACAGTGGATTCCGTTGCTCCACCCGCTCGGGATGAGAGTAAAAGCTGCACATTATCCCGGGCAATATACCCGTGCCGTGGACAATGTAAAGTCTATGGGCGCGGGCCCCGCACCCGCCCCTTATTCAAGCCGGAATTGCGAGCGCAATCCGGCTCGCAATTACGGCTTGAATAAGCCATGTGAACACGGGCTTAGGGTACGTCCACACGACAAAGGACAAAATACTCATCGGATTCTGAATCCCAAGACAGTGTCGTATGACTATTATTTGAACAGTATTTTACTCAAGAACCTCAGGAGTTTAAACTTGACACATAGAAAAACCCCAGGAGTTTAAACTTGACACATCTGATTTACGCAGGGCTTTCACATTCGGGTTTTCTATAGTTTTTGTGCTTCAAGAGAGTCTTGAGTATTTGGATGCAGATGTGCGCCAAAAAATGTGCACAAAGCTTTCTGGTTATTTTTCATGCCCTCATTGACTTCAGCAGTAAATTTTCCACTGCTTTTCAAGTGAAATAGGAAGGAAGATTTGAGCATGATCTAAGTTTTTGGAAAACTAGCAGTTATGATATGTAACGTCAGAAAATCCAAGTCATGTGGACAACAACGCAGGTTTTCAATTGATGTCTATAGGGATTGTTTGCAGTCGGTTTTAAAATTCGAATCCGCTTGGAATTCCGACTGGAAAAGCTTGTCATGTGGACGGACAGAAAGGGCCCGTTCCACCGCAGGAATAATAAAAACTATTAAAATCCGACGGTTTTTTCCTCTTATTTTTTCCCGCCGGGTTTTGGGGGTTCAATTTTCGGGTGCCCCATTCAGTAGAGCAGTAGTATAATCTGCTGTTTTCTGGCAGATTACAGAGCATATTCTAAGTTGTTTTCTTTTTTTTTTTTTTTTTTTTTTTTACGCTTTCAAGAACATTTGTTTTGTAATCCACAAGTTTTGAAATCCAACCTCATGAGCTCTGAACCATGGGGGCGTGTCCGGAGAGCTCAGTGGATGGCCGCACGTTAGGTGAGCTCCGCGCCCACGTGACCCATTTTGCTGTCCACCAGCTTCAAAATAGCCCCAGATGGGGAAGAAAAGCCAGGCACCCAGGAAGACTTCTGCTGGCACCCCCGTACCTCCAGCCCCGAAAACTGCGCTGGACAGCTTCCTTACCAGGAGTGGGATGAAGCGCGGCCTCTCCTCAACTCCGGCGCCATCTTCTCCTCTCACACAGAGACCGCGTCGGGCAGAGACGGAGCCCAGCACACGTCAGCTGCCGGTCGGGAAACAAGCTGGCAAGGGAATGACTGCCTCCAAAAAGCTCCAGTCAGCAGGAAAAAGCTCCGGTCAGTCTGCCTCCCCGGCCCCGACACTCGGACACCATGAGGCGACCGCCATCTTGAGTGACAGCTCCGGCCAGCACACTCCAGGCCCGGCACGAGCGCCTCTCTCACCCTACTTCACTGGAGAGGAGACACAGGACTTGACCCTAACAGGTACAAAGGGGGAGCCGCGAACGCCAGGGACTGTGCTGCATACACGGCCTGTCTCAACAGTGGGGAGCCCCTGCGCAGACATCCCTGCTGGGTCCCCAGATCCCGGATCCCACCAAGATCACCATGAAAGCGGGGGGTCCCCGGTGGTCTCCTATACTCCCCCTGCCTCTCTGGAAAGGCCAGGCCCAGTGGACTTTGACACCCAGCAGACCACAAGTCATATAATTAGCCCCATGCAGACACCGGAGAAGCAGCCCAGCCATGACCCTCACCACTCAGGTCCAAGGGCCTAGGACCATACATCTCCTTCGCCCCCTCGTCGGTGGGCTAGCTGTCAGGAGGATTCCCGGGGTCTTTTCCCTTCTGGCTCTCCAGGACCGAGCCCTCATGCATTGCGCCCCGACGCTCCTGAATTTCAGCGTGATCAAAGAATGCCAGTTCATGCCTACCCGTTACCACCGTCCCAGTGGTCCCATTATCTTCAACTATTACCGACCAGGGCAGATTTTCAAACTCTAATATCTGAAGTAAGAGAGGCCTGCAAACAGGAGATCACCTCTCTGCGGCAGGACGTTACTCATTTGGCAGGGAGAGTGGATGCGCTTGATGAGGATCATGAAGTCACTCGCAATTTTTTTTAACTAAATTTGCACCCACCCGCTCCCCGCACAAGGGGTCTTTAACCGAGACTTTGGGCGCCATGTGGGGGGACCTGGCCCAACGGGGGGCGCCAAAACCCAACATTCGGGTCCGGGCCCTTCCCTGAGACCGGAGCGCATGAAAATTTTCCAAGGGTTTTGCGTCGACCATTTTTCAATGATTGTTTTGGCGAACAACCCGGGCACTTTCCAAATTAAAATTGGATCAGACCCCAATCGAACTAATATGTTTGTGCCCACAAATTAAAAACCCAAAGAGACTTTTCCATGTAAAGGGGCTGGGGCCCAAGCGTTTCCTGGAGTTTAAAAGGTATTCCAAGGGCTTTCCCGGGGGCCCCCTTTCCAAAAGAGATCTTCTGAAAAACCGTCATCAATGTACCCCAAGGAACATAGGTCCCCCTAAAAAGGGGATGGAGTTTCCCCCATTTGCTCTCAAAAGTCGCAAAGATGGTCGTTCATTATGTTTTAAACTCATGAGGCCCAAAAAACCTTCGCGAACCCCTTGAAAATCCCCCGTCCCAAGGGCTCCTCGATTTGGGATTTGGAGCTCCTCTCCCACCCCACCGTTACCGGGTCTTTGGGGGGCGCCGCAACAGAAAAAAGGGACCCGCGGCCGAAGCCCCGGCGGGGAGACGACTCCCCTCTGCCTCCCCCCGCTAACGGGGGCCCAAACCCATCCTTTTGGACTGATGAGTATAAATTTCCCCTTAGGGGCTTTCGGGAATTTTATTAAATCTTTAAGTGAACATAATTTTATATTTTCTAAAGCCACTTATGGGGTTTTCACTTTTTCGGGGGGGTACGGGGAAAAAAACCTCAAACAAATACTACCACACCATTTTTCATTTTTTTGGTTTTTTCCCTTTTTTCCTCCTTTTCCTTTACTATCTGATTCACTTTTTTTCCCATTACGGTTCCGGGGAACTCGTATTGACCCCTCCCCCTCTTTATACCATGGGGCAAAGGGGGCCCTTTTTTGGGGCCTACTGCCTTTGGAAGCCAAAAATTCCTGGAGTGTGGGGGGGGAGAATTCCCGGGTTTGGCCCTCAACCTTCTTTAAGTTTTCCCTTTTCCTTTTTTGGAAAGGGCCCTGCCTGGGAACCTCTCTTTTCCCTTTCCCCTTTCTCCCCCTCCGGAGGATATTTTTTATTCGGGAATTTTCATTACTAAGATCTGGGGTTTTAAAATTTTTTTTTTCTGAGTTTTTTTTGTTTCCCCCCGGGGTTTTTTTTTTTTTTCCCCCCCCCCGGGAAAAAATTTTTTTTTAAAAAAAAGGGTTTTAAAAAAAAAACCCCCCCCCTTTTTTTGGGGGGGGCCCCGGGGAGTTTTTTTTAAAAAAATTTTCCTTTTTTGGGTTTTTTTTTTTTTAAAAAACCCTTTTGGGGGGCCCCCCCGGGGGGAAAAAAAAATTTAAAAAAAAAAAAATTTTTTTTTTTAAAGGGGAATTTTTTTTCCCCTTTTTGGGGGGGCCTTTTCCCCGGTTTTCCCCCCCCAAAAAAATTTTTTTTTGGGGGGGAAAAAAATTTTTCCCCCTTTGAACCAATTTTTAAAAACCCCAAGGGGGGGGGTTTTTTTTTTTTCCCCCCTTAAAAACCCCTTTTTGGGGCCCCCCCAAAAATTTAAAAACCCCCCCAATTTTTCCCCCCCCCGGGGGGAAAATTTTTTTTTTTTTAAAAAACCCCCGGGGAAAAATTTTTTTTAACCCCCCCCCCTTCCCAAAAGCCCTTTTCCTTTAATTTTTTTTTTACCCCTTTTCCCCGGGGGGGGTTTTTTAACCCCTTTTTTTTTCCCCCTTTTTTTTTAAAAAAAAGGGGCCCCCCTTTTTTTTCCCCCCGGGGGCCCCCCCAAAGGGGAAAAAATTCCCTTTTTTTTTTCCAAAAATAAAAAAACCCTTTTCCCCCCGGGGAAAAAAATTTTTTTTGGGGGCCGGAAATTTTTTTTTGGGAAAAAAAAAAGGGCCCCAAAAAAAGGGGGGGCCCAAAAATTTCCCCGAAAAAATTTTTTTTAAACAAGGAAATTTTTTAAAAAAGGGGGGGGAAAAAAACCCCGCCTTTTGGGGGGGGGAAAAAAAAAAAAAGGGAAATTTTTTCAAACCCAAATTTTTTTCCCCCCCCCCTTGGGGCCCCCTTTGGGAAAATTTTTTTTTCTTTGGGGGGTTTTCCCTTTTTCCCCTAAAAAAATTTTTTTTTAAAAGGGGCCCCCTTTTGGGAACAAATTTTTTTAAACCCCCCCCCTTTTTTTTTTTAAAATTTCCCCCCCCCAAAAAAAAAATTTTTTTTAAATGGTTTTTTTTTTTTTCTCCCCCCCTTTTTTTTCCCCCCCCCCCCCCCCCCCGGGGGAAAAACCCCTTTTTTAAAAAAATTTTTTTTTGGGGGAAAAAAATTTTTTTTTCAAATTTAAACCCCCCTTTTGGTTTTTTTGGGGGGGGTTTTTTCCCCGTAATTTTAAATTTTTTGGGGGGGGGGGTTTTTGGGGGGGGGGGAAAAAAAAAGGGGGTTTTTTAAAAAAAAGGGGGTCCCTTTCCTTTTGGGGGAAAATTTTTTTCCCCCCAGGGGTTTTTTTCCCCCTTTTTTTGGGGGGGGGGGGGCCAAAAAAGGGGTTTTTTTTAAAAATTTTTTTTTTTTTTTAAAAAAACAAAAAAAAATTTTTTAAAAAAAATTTTTAAAGGGTTTTTTTTTTTCCCCCCTTTAAAAAAAAGGGGCCCCCCAAAAAACCCCCCCCTTTTTTTTTTTTTGGGTTAAAAAATTTTTTTTTTTTTTATCCTTTTTGATTTGGGGGCCCCCCAAAAAAAAAGGGGGGTTTGGGGGTTTTTTTTGGAAACCCCAAAAAAAGGGCCCCTTTTAAATTTTTTTTGGAACCTTTAAAATCAGGGAAAATTTTTTTTTTTTAAAAGGGGTTTTTCCCCCTTAAAAAAAACCCCCCCCGGGGCCCCCCCCCCTTTTTCCCCCCGGGCCGGGGCCGGGTTTTAAAAATTTTTAAAAAAGGGGGGGGGGGTTTTTTTTGGTTTTTAAAAATAATTTTTAATTTTTGGGGTTTTTTTTGAAATTTGGGGGAAAAAAAAATTTTTGGGGCCCGGGCCCTTTTAAAAGGGGGGTTTTTTTTTGGGGGGAAAAATTTTTTTTAAAAAATTTTCCCCCTTTTTTTTCCCCTTTTGGGGGGGGGGTTTTTTTCGTTGTGGGGGGGGGGTTTTTTAAAAAAGGGGGCCCCCCCCTTTTTCCCTTTTTTTTCCCCCCCCCTTTTTTTGGGGGGGGCCCCCGGGGGGAAAAAATTTTTTTCCCTTTTTTGAACCCCGGGTTTTGAAATTTTTTTAAAAGGGGGTTTTTGGGGGGAAAATTTTTAAAAAAAAACTTTGGGGGGAAAAAAAAAAAAAAAGGGGGTTTTGGGAAAAATAAAATTTTTTCCCGGGAACCCCCCAAAAAAACCATTGGGGAAAAAATTTAGGGGGGGCCCGGGGGGTTCCCCCCCAAAATTTTTTTCCCCCCCCTTTTTTTTAAAGGCCAAAAAAAGGGGCCCTTTTTTTTTGGGGGGGAAAATTTTCCGGCCCCTTAAAAACCCCCCCAAAAACCCCCCCCAAAATTAAAAATTTTTTTTTCCCCCCCCCCCCTTTTTTTTTTTAAACCTGGGTGTCCACCTGACTTCCATTACAAGACCCTATCCCAAGCAACTCCCCCCCCCCCCTCCTCCCCCTCCTGTTCCAGGAAATTCGGGCTATGTTGTATAAATGGCTTTACATCCCATATCACTTTTCGGCCGTATAGCCTCGGTCAAAATGACGATTCTTCCCAAACTTCTATACCTTTTTGATACGTTACTGGTAACAGTTCCCCTGGGGGTGTTGAAATCTTTGCAGGCAGCAATCCTTAATTTCATATGGGCTCATGGGCGTCATAGGTTAGCCAAGGGAGTGTTTTGTTACCCCGTGGCAACAAAAGAGCCTATTTCGGTTTGCGGATATTATCCACTTTCGGAATAGGGATCTCGTGCCGTTCCCGGATCTTCGGGATAGGTTTGATCTCCCCTCCCGGGCGCAGTTCCCCTATCTACAGATTAAACACTTGATGCACACTTTAACGGGATGTGCGCCCTTCTCGACCCCAACTACCTTTGAAAGGTTGTGCAAGTCGGGAGGGTCGTCCAAGGGCCTAATCTCGGCTATTTATCATATAACTAATGACCCTCCCATGGATTCTGAGTTCTACCACCCATATATGTATAAATGGGAGGCTTTTTTGGGTAGAAGGCTTCTTCATCATATTGGCGACTATCTGGGCAAGGGCAGCCAAATTCTTGACTTGCACTGCTTCAAAGAAAAACCAATATAAGATTCTGATGCACTGGTACCATACCCCAGAATCGCTCCATAGGTTCAATCCGCAACTCTCGGGGGCGTGTTGGCGGTGTGGGGCCACTCCAGGCTCCCTCACTCATATTTTTTGGGACTGCCCTCTCATTCAGGGATATTGGTCACAAGTTAATGAGGTTACCTCTGGAGTTTTTGGACAGAAGATCCTTATTGATCTCCTGACCTTCCTCCTAAATGTCCCCCCAAAAGGCTTCCACAAGAAAGCCTCGAAATTACTTCTTCCATCTTCTAACTGCTGCTAAATGCTCGATCTCGGCCTTCTGGAAGCAGACGCAGCCACCGTCGCTTCATGATTTACAAGCACGAATTTGTGAAATGCAATGCATAGAGCGCCTCACTTCCCTCATGCATGATAATCCGGACTCTTATGATGCAATCTGGGAGCCCTGGGTTGCATAGTGGTCCTTGCAGTCATCTTAAGACCCCTGTAACACCCCCTCCTATTTCCTTCTTTCCTTATGTGTCTTCCCCTGTCTCTATGTTTAGTTCTTTTGAAGTTGTGTGTCCTGTACACTCACTCACTTTTTTACTTATAAGCTTATTTTGTTTCTTTTGATGCTTTTTTTATGCAATTCGAAATGTTGCCAAATCAAGGGGCTTTCATTCTTCTTAATGTGTTCAATACGAAAAGATATGCTTACTCTTCTATGTTTTTCAAAATCTTTTTCGATAAACATTGCTTTTTTTTTTGGGGCTTTTTTTGTCTTTTCTCAACTGCATACTTTTTATGTATAATTTTTTGAAAAAAAAAAAATGTTAAAGATACAGTTATAAAAAAAAAAAAAACTCTAGACTGCAGCTTGGATTTTTTATTGAGGTCTATGGGGATGATTTTACAGTTGCATTTTTGCAGATTCTATATACTGAATCCGCTTAAAAATCAGACTGTTAACCAGTCCCATGTTGACATGTCCTAATACATGTTGGCCTTTAGTTTTAGAGGGTTGCCATCACCAACCTCTAAATCTCTTTGTGAATATTAACATAAACATGACAAAATACAGTGCTGTCCTTGCAGAATACAAAGTGTAAGAACTTTGAGCATTGTTAATGAAATGAAATTTGGGGTTTTCCTTAAATTAAAGTAGTTGTAAGTAGATTGAATTTGAAACTGAAAATTTCAATATTTTTTTGGGGCTAGAGTATATTTTGCCTCTTTTTCTTGACATTGCTAGATAATTGCTGGGTTGGTGTACGCTTTCTAGAATGTAAATGCAGCTGGTGAAAATCCTGTTGCTAGTGCAAAGCCTATACTTTCTAAAATGCAAATCAACATTTGCTAACCTTCACAAGAGAAAATAAGTTGCTTTTTAGAATATATTCAAATATGGCAGGTTCAGGGACTTCGCTGTACCCATTTTGGGGCAAGGGAAGGGGAAAAAGAAAAACAGTGCGTGGTACCCAATTACCTACCTTTCTTACCTGTAAGTTCAAGGTTGGTAAAACCAACCGGAGATGCACATTGCACTAGGTGAACAGAACATAACACTGCTATGTACGATGTCACTTTTTAATGAAGGAGGGCATATTCTTATTAAATACATGTAAAAATGTAAGGAGACCAAAATACACCATTTTGGGACCCCCGCTCACCTGTCCACAAGCGGAAGGGGTGACATTCTGACTCTGTCAATGTGCAACAGATCCGTTGGGGATGTTGTCACTTCCAGCTCTCCAAAGCCATATTGAAAAATCAAGTTATTTTCATTTTGAATTACCGTAATTAAAAACTATATATATACGGTGGGGAAAAGTAGTATTTGATACACTTTCCTAACTACAATGAATGGAGAGGTATATAACTTTTGGCATAGGTGCACTTCTTCTGTGAGAAAAAGAACCTAAAAAAAAAAAGGAAAAAATCATTTATTTATAAAACTAATTTTGCCTTTTATTGCTGTAAAATATTTGATCACCTCCAACCAGCAACGTTCTGGCAAACAGACCTATTAGTTTTTCTTTAACCCCTTAAAACCAAAGCCCGAAAAGTACTTAAAGACCAGAATTTTTTTTTTTTTGTTTTTGCCTCCTGTGTTTAACAATGTAACTTTTTTGTTTTCAATTTGTTTGTATGAGGCCTTGTTTTTTTAGGACAATTGTACTTTTGGGGAGAATCTTTTAAATTCATTATAAATTTTTGCAAAATTTTTTTTCACTTTTTTTAAACATGCACATTTCACCCTGAATAACTTGTTGGTTTAATTCTACAGGTTATTACAGTCATGTGGATACCAAACGTGTAGGTTTTTTTTTTTTTGTGTGTGTATTGGATGCACAATTATTTTTTATTAAATATTTATTTTTATTTTATTTTTTTCTACACTTTTTGGTTTTTACTTTTAAAAAAAAAAAAAAAAAATCCCATGAAGGGATAACGTGGTTTTTTTTTTGTTTTTTTTTTATTTTTTTACAATTGGTAATGTATTAGCATATTCATATATGCTAATACATAATCTATGTCAGTTTGACACAGGCAACAATCAGGGCAGCAAACAGTGTGCCCTGATCGCTGGCTTCTTACACAAACAGCCCTGGGGCTACTTTAGGTTTTCCAGGGCTGACTCTGCAGCCGGTCCCCGGGCCCTGTCAGGTCACCAGAAGTCCCAATCACCCGACAGAGCAGAGGCAAGCCCTTTGATTAGCCGCCGTCACTGACCACGGCAATCAAACGGTTAAGCGCCGGGGAGCGGCGGAGCTCTGTTCTCAGTGCAGCTGCAGCGCCGGGAGCTGGAAACCCCGATGTCTGCAGCAGTGGCGGAAGGTCGTTAAGGGTGCTTTTACACGTAGCGTGTTTTGTGTTTTACGCTTTTGACACATGTTTTGGTGTGTTTTTAATGCGTTTTTGGTGCACCAAAAATGCTCCATGTAAAAGCAACCTAAGAAGCCCACCTCCTTACTCTGCACTCATTACCTGTATTTATTGCACCTGTTTGAACTTGTTACCTGTATAAAAGACACCTATTCACACACTCAATCACTTACACGCCAACCTCTTGTACTCCTAATACATAAATCAGTGGCACACTAAAGACTAAGTAAAACCTCAAGTTATATAGGAATATAGGAAATGCTTTACAGCTAAGGATAATATTAATCACCTGTGACTCTTTGTTTTCAGTATTTTATCAAAGATTGTATTAAGCTCACCTCCCAACACGTCAAGGGGTTCCCAGAGCAGGTGAGTCCCTACACTAAAACAATATACCATGCTAGCAGTCAATTAAGACAGACGATTCACCAGGAGTGATAGGAAACTGCAATTGAATTAACCTGCACGGATTTAAAAGAGGTGGCTGAGTGCAGCAAGCCAATGAGATTGCCATCTCCCAATAGACTACAAAATCTAAAAGGCTGTGCACATCTAATATATACTTTGAAAACGTAAGCATAGGTGCACACTGAAAGGCAATGACATACATCTAATACATAAATCTTGTACTCCAACCTCTTCTACATGTCCAAGACCAAAGAGCTGTCTAAGGGCACCAGGGACAAAATTGTAGACCTGCACAAGGCTCGGATGGGCTACAGGACAACAGGCAAGCAGCTTGATGAGAAGGCAACAACTATTGGTGTAATTATTAGAAAATGGAAGAAACACAAGATGACTGTCAGTCTTCCCCGGTCTGGGACTCCATGCAAGATCTCGTCTCGTGGGGTAAGGGTGATTCTGAGAAAGTTCAGGAATCAGCCCAGAACTACACGGGAGAACCTAGCCAATGACCGGAATAGAGCTGGGAACGATGTCTTAAGAATTCCAGTTCTTAACACACTACGCCGTCATGGATTAAAATACTGCAGGGCATGTAGCATCTCCCAGCTCACACCAGCTCATGTCCAGTTCACCAGTGCTCATCTGATGATCCAGAGAAGGCATGGGAGAAGGTCATCTGGTCAGATGAGAACAAAATAGAACTTTTTGGTATCAACTCCACTCACCGTGTTTGGAGCAAAAAGGAGTATAACCCCAAGAACTCCATTCCAACCAAGAAGCATATAGGTGGAAACACCATACTTTGGGGTTACTTTTCTGCAGAAGGGACAGGACAACTATACTGTATTGAAGGGAAAATTGATGGGGGCCATGTATCGCAAGGTTTTGGCCAACAACCTCCTTCCCTCAATAAGAGCATTGAAGAGGAGTCGTGACTGGGTCTTCCAGCAGGACAATGACCCAAAACACATCCAGGGCAACTGAGTGGCTTCTTAAGAAGAATTTCAAGGTCCTGGAGTGGCCTAGCCAGTCTCCAGATATGAACCAAATTGAAAAACTTTGGAGGGAGCTGAAACTCGGTGTAACCCAGTGACAGCCCCAAAACCTGGAAGATCTGGTGGAGTGTGTCATAATCCCTGCTGCAGTGTGTGAAAACTTGGTCAAGAACTACAGCAAACGTCTAACCTCTGTAATTGCAAACGCAGATTTTTCTATTGTATCAAATATTTCATGCAATAAAAGGCAAATTATTAAAAAAATTATCACATGTGATTTTCAGGATTTTCTTTTAGATTCTGTCCCTCACAGTTGAAGTGTACCTACGATAAACATTACAGATCTCTCCCTTCTTTGTAGATGGGAAACCTTGCGCATATATATGTGTGTGTATGTGTGTATATATATATATATATATATATATATGTGTGCGTGTGTGGTGTATGTGTGTGTGTATGTGTATGTGTGTGTGTGTGTGTATATATATATATATATATATATATATATATATATATATATATATATATATATATAGATAGATAGTGGAGGAGGGGAAACCTCTTAATTGTTGTGACTGATAATTAAATATCCTATAACTCTGTTTTAAACCAAGGAAATTCCAAGGAACTATATTATTTTAATAGACGTGGTTTATAAACTATATTTCAGTTTTTCTCCTACTTAGTGAGGTTGGCCTATGGACATGCAGATTACTTTAGACAGCAAAATTATGGGCTGCATTGCAAAAACATGAACATTTTTATTTTCAGTAATTTCAGGTATTGGAAGATGTGTTATGTAGACTCAACCTTGAAGTGTGAAGTTGCTCTCTCTGTGTGTATTTTCACAGCTTTGATAAAATGCTTCTCATTTCCTTGGTGCCACTGTGATAATCAAGATATAAGCCTAATTACTTTAGGTGCTTATGAGACTTCTCCAAGCAGCAGCCATGCGGATTATCATACACAAAGTACACTGGTTCTGTGCTGATTGAATCTGCAGATTGTCAGTGCTAGACACAATGACAGAGCTATCCAATATCAGCTGACCTATATCACTCTCAGCTAAGAGCAAGCCAGAGTTCATTACATTGAAGTAGCTCTGTCGCAGAGATGTGCATATCTTTCTCTAATTAAATTGATTATCATGCTTTCAAATTAAATTAACATCTGACGTGCATAGATCTGTTTATTGTGAACTTGAGATTTGTGTGGTTTGGTGGGTTAATTAATTGTCCAGCACATTTAATAGAGTGGCAGATTTTCTTCCTACATTGCTTGATTTTAAGTTGTTTAAAGGGGTTTTCTCGCCACAATGATTGGCTTTTAACATGTAGGGAAAGGTAAATGAAGACTATTACCAAATACATTGCTTTTTTTTGAGTTTGCTTTGTTCAGGAGATGAAGATTTAATCTCCTCCTTGAGTACACAAGTTTCTCTTGGTCCAAATCTCTTTCCTATATGTCTGACCATGTTGAGTCACTACCTCCAAGTCTTATCTCTAGCAAAGAAGCTTTGTTTATCTAACTTAATGACAAGTTTTAAGTCTTAGAGCTTTGAACACTACAATTTCTAATGGCCATATGTATGAAAACTGTCTAGGTCTGAAACTCTTTATTGCCCATGGCCTTTTTCTGCAGTTATAATCAAAATCTTAACGCCGCAGATGACTTGATTAAAATCATGCACACACCATTCTTAAAGGACTGGTAGCTGTTCCTGACATTTCTGTTACCTGTTAAGTAATTCTGGAGCATCTTATAAATCTATGCTGTTCCTCTATTTTCCTCCTAGCAAAGTATTGCAGAATTTGACAGATGGGTGTTAACATTCCAGTTTTTTAAGGGGTGTATCTCTGCACACAGTGACTAATTGGTCAGTGTCATACGGTGCAGGGACACACCACAACTGGTAATGCCCATCATACAGATTCAGTAATACATTTCTATAAGGAATTATAGAAACAGCACAACACAGAGGTATAAAAGATGATCCGGGACTGAAAACACAAGTATTTACTGAAATAGAAATGTCCAGAGCACCCACAGTTACTATTTAAATGCAATCCAAACCCTATTCTGTACATCCATATCCATTCTAACTAACTTATTGGACAAAGATTCCTGCGTTTCAGGGTCATATGAATGCCACACTGACATGATGCCATTTGCATCATGGTCATATGACCTCCCAGGGATCACTTTACTGTCATAGAGTCCTATGTTAACGTCTGGTGCAATGTATGTCTAATAAATTGTTTTAATATACAGATAAGTCCCAGCAACAATTTTTTGTTGATCAGTTATCTGAAAGTTTATGAAATCTTAAGAGGCATAGAAGAAAACATATAAAATATTACATTGAAGGGGTTATCACACTGTAGATGTTGATGGCACATTGATAGGAACAAGCAACTCGTCTGTACTCAGAACATCCAATCATTTCTATCGGAGAGTTTAGATTACCCCACCGTTCAACACGGAGAGGTTACGGGGCTTCTTCCTAAGATAGGTCTCCGACAGAACTCCGACAGAGCCCCATTTAGGACACCTGACGTCCCTTTATGTGGGCATAACTTTTTGATACTTTTACCTATCCATGTGATCCCGAGATTTTCTCATGACACATTTGTGCTTTTAAGTTAAATTAAATTTTGTTTCCTACAGTCTTTTGTTTATTTCTGAGAAATAACAATGTTGTAAAACATTTTTTAAAATTGCCGTTTTCAATGTTCAAAAATTTCTTTACGAAAAACAGTTATACCACACAAATTAGTTTATAACTAGCATCCACCATATGTCTGCTGTAGGTTGGCATAATTTTTAAAATGTCTTTTAATTCTTTTTAAGATAAAGGTAGATACTTTTATATATAGCCTCATGATACTTTTGAATTTGTAGATTTTTCTTTCCCTTTCTTCCTATTTCCCCTCCCCCGTCCTTGTTTTTGTTGTTATCCCTTTTTCCTTCTCTTTTTGTCTACCCTTCCTTTCTTCCGTGTCGCCAACCCAATTTTTTTCCCTCTATAACCTTCTACATGATATATTACTGGGCCTAGCACTGAGCTCTTTGTTTGGTGATAACTGACTGCTACCCCCCACTGAGGATTGATTGATACAGTAATTCCTCAATTTTGAGGAGTTTTGTCTCTAAACATAATATAATTGTTAAGCTCTATTTAGATTATCTGTTAGTCACTGTTATCCTCTCCAGGGTTGTAAGAATGTTTGAACTATTTGTCATGTTATCATCTAATCTGGTATGCCTTGACTTAGTGTTTTGTCTTACCATTCTGTATCTTATACTGGAATGCTACTCACCTTCCTGGGAGCTGACATTGGGTACGTTTTGGGTGTTGGTCTCACTTATTAAATTTATGCTGAGAAACAGGGAACTTTTACTAATTGGGTGCGTACAGATTTGTTTCCTCCATGGCTACAATAATCCCTATTAATGCAAAGAGCCTTAATTCAAATATTAAACGGCATCTTTTGTGTACAGAATTAGGGTCCGCTAAAGCAGAGGTTGCTTTTATTCAGGAGAAACATTTTAATAAGGAAGGAAATTTTTCTTTTGACCAAGGCCTTTACCCAAGGGCATATGTGGCTTCACAAGATAGAAAAAAAGCGGGAGTTGCTATTTTATGATCTCGAACCTGTCCTATCCAGATTTCACACTCTATAATAGATAATAACGGTAGATATGTGATTTTGCAGTGCCTTTTTCAAGGATCTCCCTTAATGTTATGTAATATCTCAGATTCGGTTCCTTCAGAGAGTCCGCTCTAAGGTCTTCTGTTTATTGCCAGCAATGTTAATTATAGGTGGGAACTTTAATATGTCTTTTTTTTATACATTGGATAGAATCCAGACACGAGACAAACCAATGTCTTACTCTCAATGTCAACTTTCTAGAGAATTCCGCAAAACTATATGGACTTACGCACTGTTTGATCTTTGAAGAATTGCCCATCCTGCAGAAAAATCCTATTCTTACTACTCTCCCCCTCATGGATCTTATTCACGCATGGATTATTTTTTGGGAAATATTTCGGTTTTAAGGCGAATGGTGACTTCTGAGTCAGGCTCCATCACAAGGTCAGACCATGCCCCTGTGACTCTTCTATTGGCTACAGGTTCGCCCCCCTATATATAAATGTCACTGGAGATTAAATGAGAGTTTACTTTAAAAAAAACAAAATTTCAAGAAGAGTTACGTAACAATATAACTGAATATTTTTCTACCATTGAAGGGTCTGTGGCTTCCATTACAACATTATGGGAGGCGCATAAAGCGGTAATTCGAGGGCATTGTATATCAATGGGTTCTCATATAAAAAAAGGACTTAAGCCTCCACAGAGACCCTTAGTACTCAGTTAAAAGAACTAGAGGAGAATTTGGCCAAATCCTCGTCTAAACGGATACTGCGGAGTATAGTGAAATTAGGCTATAAACTTAAGACTTTGGCTCTGACTCATGCAGAAAAATTATTGATGCATTCTTGGCAGAGGTATTATGAGAGGGGTAATAAGGCACATACACTGCTGGCCAAGCAATTAAGAAATGAGTCGGCAGGGAATACCCCTCATACCCTACAGGATGCGAGTGGGAACACAGTTTATGATCCTGATGTTATATCTCAGGTATTCTGGGAATATTTCTCAGCATTATATTCATTACCAGATACATTGCCGGTTCATCATACTTTGAGAAAGGAGATGTTGGAGAAATTTCTTTTAGAGCGTAACCTTCCTAAACTCTCTTCTGAGGCTTTGGACTCTCTAAATACATCAATTGCAAGAGAAGAAATGGAGGAAGTTCTAAAGCAGCTTTTTAGTGGTAAAGCGCCGGGTCCAGATGGACTGACATATTTGTATTACCAAACCTATTTGCCACAAATTTCATCTATGATGATTTCCCTCTACAGTATAATTCTTTCTTGGAAGGATCACAGATCCCCAAAATGTTATGTTTATATATTACTCTCATTCCCAAACCAGATAAAGATCCTCTTGAATTATCTAATTATAGACCAATTGCCCTTCTAAATGCAGATTTAAAGATTTTCACAAAAATATTAGCTAATTGTCTGGCGATTTGGTTGCCGCAACTCATTCATAAAGATCAGGTAGGGTTTGTTTTATGCCGACATGGTGCAGATAACACAAGGAGAGCTCTGGACTTCATTGAGGTGGTTAAAAGACAAGATCAAAAGGCTCTTTTTTTGAGTCTTGATGCTGAAAAAGCCTTTGATCACCTCAGTTAGTCTTTTCTAATTGCTGCCCTTAAAATAAATGGAATTAAAGGTCCATTTGTCCAGGCCTTAGAGGGATTATACTCTTGTCCTTCGGCCACGATTAGGTTACCACATAGTTCATCTGAGCCCTTTCGGATTTTCAGTTGAACAAGGCAGGGTTGCCCACTTTCGCCCCCTTCTATTTGTGCTGTGTATAGAGCCATTAGAAGCAGCCATTCACCTAAACCCAGATATCCAAGGTGTGCTGGTACGTGATATGATGTTTAAACTATCCTTATTAAAAAAAATAAAAAAAAAATAAATAAAAAAAGTTTGGCTATGCACATCCAAAAACATTTTTTGAAAAAAATAAGCATAGGTGCACACTGGCGAGGCAATAATATACATCTATTCCAAATGTCAGCGGCACACTAACAACTAAGTAAACATCAAAGGCATATAGGAATTTTTGAAAAATGCATTAATGCTAAGGAAATATGAAAACCTGTGATTCTTAGTTCACAGTTTTGATCAAAAGTGTTTAAGCTCACCTCCCAATTGCATCAAGGGGATCCCAGCACAGGTAAGTCCTAACACTGTTTTTTTAGTCTGTATGAGGAGTGGCTGCCTCATTGGCTTTTTGCACCCCGCCCATCTCCATAGGTTTTAAATCCGTGCAGGATATTCAATAGCTAGTCCTTTTCACTCCCTAAGGTGTTGGAGTCTGAACAGACTCCAAGAGAGGTAACGTTTTAGTGTTAGGACTCACCTGTGCTGGGATCCCCTTGACGCAATTGGGAGGTGAGCTTAAATACCTTTGATCAAAACTGTGAACTAAGAATCCCAGGTTTTCATATTTCCTTCAAAAATTCCTTTCCTTTTCAAAAATTCCTATATGCCTTTGATGTTTACTTAGTTGTTAGTGTGCCGCTGACATTTGGAATAGATGTAAACTATCCTTATTTGCTGACAATATTTTACTATCTTTGACTTAACCCCATATAGTATTACCAAATTTGCAAGTCTTGCTATGAAAATTTGGCAAATTGTCAGGCTGTAAAGTGAACACCACAAAAACAGAGGCCTTACCTATTAATATGTCAGCAACTCAGTTACAGGAATTGCAGTCACATTTCCTTTATAATTGGAAGAAAGAGGCACTGAAGTATCTAGGGGTGCACCTAGCAAACTCTTATACATTTGTTTATAGGCATAACTACCCTAAATTGTTTACAGAGATAAAGAGGCTTCTAAATAAGTGGAATAATTTACCTTTGTCGTGATTTGACAGCATTGCGTCTATTAAGATGACCGTTCTCCCCTAGCTATTGTATCATTTTGAATCTTTATCAGTTCATATCCCACTGAGAGAACTTAGAACTATTCAGGCAGCTATATTACAGTTTATTTGGGCCCATAAGCGTTATAGGGTTCCAAAGAGTGTTCTTTTGGCACCTAAGTCGAACGGTGGGCTTGGAGTGCCTGATGTTATTAAGTATTACTTGGCAACGCAGCTAAGAAGAATCCCAGCTTGGTCCTCCTTATTTGCCTATACTAAATAGGCTGAAATTGACAAATTATAGCTTGCTCCAGTACATCCTAACTCACTTTTATGGAACACTACGTCCATAAAAACTGGCGCACCTGTTTTGGGCCCTATTACCTTACTGAGGGACATTTGAAAAGTGTCTCCAAATGGTTTCTGCTTTATTCTGAAGCCTCTGCTATAAATTCGTTTTTATTTCATCTACTTCTCTCGGATATTTCAATGACTGCTAACATGAGACCTTGGTTTGAGAAACGACTTTTCCGGTTTGCAGACATTGTTGATCATAATACAAGAGAAGTGCTTCCGTTTGAAAGCATTAAGTCAAAGTGTGATATTCCGGAATCATGTCATTACAACTACCTTCAAATATGGCAATTTTTTAAGACATATCTTATAAACGGATATGGTATCTATTCTGACAACTTTGGAACATCTATGCAGGACAGGCACTTCTATTAAGGGTCCTATTTCAGATATCTGTCAAATTTTAATGGATCCTGGTAATCTGGTTAAACATAGATACGTGGATAAATGGGAAGGGTTCTTGAGTGCACCTAGATCATTAAAGGAATGGCACATAATTTGGAGGAAGGCTTCCATGTCCTCAATCTGCACAATGTACTAAGAAAACACAAGATACTATATTTTTGGTATCATACCCCTTCCTTGTTACACAAATTTAATCCGAATATTCCAGATCAGTGTTGGAGGTGTAATTTGAGAGGGGGGCAACATTTTCACATTTTTGGGGAGTGCTCGTTGATTCAACCTTTTTGGTGAGTGGTACAACGGCTTCTCAAAGAAGTACTGAATGTCCAAGTTTCGTTTGACCCGACGTTGTTTTTATTGAATTTAATACAACAGCAGATGGGTCCAAGAACTAGGCAACTTGCCTTGCATATACTTACAGCTGTGAGATGCTTAATCTAAAGAAACTGGAGAAAGTCTCCCTCCAACCAGAGCAGATCTCTGAGAGATTCAAAGATGCGTGGCAAGATTTCATACAATATGGTCTAACTGGGATGCTTATGCCATAGTAAATGGTATAGCATAACCAACAGGAAGTCATGGGTGATTGCATTCCAGTTTTTCCCCTTTTTGTATGATATACTTTAGTCACTGTTGGCACTCGGGCGCTGCCATGGCCTATGCGCCGGCAGGGATGCTTCAGCTATATGCGACTCCTCTAGGAGTGCATACAGCTGAATCCCTATTCAGCCGACAGCAACTGGGCGCTGCCATGGCCCGGGCACTGTCGGCGACCTTTTCAGTTGTATGCGACTGCTCAGAGTGCATACAGCTGAAGACTGTTGCGGAGAAGAGAGCGAGCGGTCCCTGCTCCGTAATAGGACTCTGGAAGGCCGCAGCAGACATGCGGCCATCCGGAGCATCTGGCACAGGCGGCGTGTGTTGTCACGCTGCCTGCGCGGCCTTATGACATCACGCCGCCTGTGCCAGAAGACGGATTGCCGGGAGAGCCTCGGAGCGGCGAGAAAGGTGAGTACTGGTATTTTATTTTTTTATTATTTATTTATTTTTTTTAACAAACCCTACCTACACCTGCCTATAATTGCCTATACCTGCCTATGGGGGACATTAAACTGCCTATAGCTGCTTATGTAATTTTATTGGTATCCATTTTTATTTTTGAAATTTAGCAGTAGCCGCTGCATTTTCCACCCTAGGTTAATACTCAAGTCAATAAGTTTTGCCAGTTTTTTGTGGCAAAAGTAGGTGCCTCGGCTTATATTCGGGTCGGCTTATACTCGAGTATATACGGTAACTTTTTTTTTCGCGGTATATGGCTAGGAGTAGTTTTAAATTTTAACCATTGTACTCTGCTGCCGATTTTCATTCCACAAGCCTAAATTCTAGTGGAATATCTGCTCCGTGTAGACCAAGCCTTTTACTCCTCTTCTTTGCTTCACTAGTAGCTAGACTAGAGAACTACATTTTTTTTTATTGCCATATACAGAGTTGCTTATAATGTGACCTGCTGTAATTATAATGTAATAAACTGCTTTGATCTCCTTGCATTAACCAAAGGACATTTTTATTAGTATATTACTATGGTGCCTATACTAAAACAGCTATTTGCCTTACTCAGGCATCCTCAAACTGCGGCCCTCCAGCTGTTGGGAAACTACAACTCCCATCATGCATTTATCTAATCTATAACCGTGGGAATGATGGGAGTTGTAGTTTCCTAACAGCTGGAGGGCCGCACTTTGAGGATGCCTGCCTTAGATCAATCCAATTATGTGTAATTAGTAAAGCCAAGCCAACACATCATTAAGGTTTCTGAGACATAATCTTAGGGACCTGCTCACTTTTTATTACAGGAATAACACTGGTAGCAGATATAACATTCTATTTACATATATTGTAGCCAAGGTTTATTTGATGGTTCCTACAGCATTGCCAAACATCATCTTTGGAAACACTGAAATATGTTTGCTCACCCTGATGTAAAGAAGCTGGTGGTGTTTTCCAAGGAAACCTTGAGGTTTAAAAGAAAGGAACTCAAATGTCAGAATGATTGCTTCTGCCTTGTTTGGTGCATTGTACAGTAACACAATGCTCAAGCTATGGCCACCATCCTTACTTGTGCCAGTTATAATTCCCTTTGCACTGTAACACACCACAGATATTTCTGGCATTTGTAGTGTAGTATGTAATATACAGTTTGTGACACAATTGTTATTCAATTTTATGCAATCGTTTTTCAGTTAGCAATCCTTATTTGTCCAGCCGGGTCTCTCCTGTTCTTACAATAGTTTACACATGCCCAGTTTGTTGTATATGTGGGGTTAGAGGGGAAGAAAGATGAATAAAGTAATTATTGGGGTTTTACATACTCGAGTCACATAATTCTGACTAGTAGCTAATATCCAGAGTAACCACGGCTTGCAGTGCTCAGCTAGATGGGCTGAGAGTGACTCCATCCTGACTTCAGTACATCCCACAGCTGCAGGAGGATGTGTGGGGGAGAATCCACAGAGAGAATACAATGATCGAAGTGGCCCCACATTCTCAATTAGGTTCAAGTCTGGGGAATTAGGAGGCATGGGTAATAAATAGAAGTCCCAGTTATGTTCTTGCAACCAATGTCAGAAATTTCTAGCAATGTAGACATGTTGCATTGTTTTACTGAAAATCCCATCTGCCTCCACATGGATGAATGGGCCCAGGGGATGCCAAAAAAACATTCCCTAGACTGTAATGCTACCACCACCCGCTTGTGTTCTTCCAGCAATGGTTGCAGGATGTTTCTCACCTGGCACTCCAAGGTTCATCCATTTGATGAAATGGAAACGTAGCAAACAATAAAAAAAAAGCAAAATGCTTTAATACAAACCTCACTCATCTGCAATCACACCGTAGTCCAGGAGCTTCATAATGAACTGGTGATGGACGGGTTACTGTCGGCCAACGGTTATGTATAAATCTTCTTAAACAAAAAGTTTAAAACCCAGCAGAATAAAAGTCCAACTTTATAGCAAAATAATCCAAAAACAGAGAGTGAAATGTATGTCAAGAGTCCGTTTGCACGTTTGACTCCAACTGAGTCCTTTTTCACTTATTAGAGAAGGCAATCCTTCATCAATTAGTGAATGTCCAATTAGAACATTTCTGTAAAAGTTGAAGCCTTTTCTGCCAATACAGAGGTGAAGTGTACATCCATCGGCTCCAGAGCCCCAGACACATAACCGTACACAGAAATCTTGTTTTTTACACGTCTGGTATCCCCTTTGGTTATTTAGTCGGTGAGCTGCTCCACCCTTTCATGTCCGTTCATCATTGCACACCTTCATACCCAACGTCAATGACAGGCAGTTCTCTGTAGTTTCCTTGTCACTGATTCACCATGGTGCCATTTGTCCATTCACCATACACTTTCACCACAGCAGCACACAAGTAATACACAAAATGCACAGTTTCAATAATGCTGACACCTTGGCCCGAAAGCTAGTAATCATCCCTTTTTGCAAATCTTACAAAATGCAAATGTTGTAACCCAACAGGGGATAAGTGTGCATACAGCCTATTGCAAACCTTATATACCCAACGTGCCAGCTCATGACACATGGCCTACATGCTGAAAGTAGGAGTGGTCATAATAATGTGACTTAACTGTATATATTTAGAGAAATGGAGTTTGTTGTTTGTGCACAAGAAATATGAAGCAATTTGAACATTCGGCTTCTTTTTCCCCTCCACTAGAACTTATAATGCTTTTGAGGCAGAGTTGTCTGTTACTAAATGCTTGTAATCTGGACAGTGGTGATGTTCGACTCTAATGATAGATTCTAAGCACTTCTATCCTGGGATTATTCACCATGAGTGGCTATCTGTACTGATTTTTCATTTTGGCTTCTTATCAAGGAGGAGATAATGGCCTTGAATATTTAGTAGATTAAAAATCATGTTGCTATGAAAAAAAGTTTTAACTTACCGTATACTAAGTTTTAGCACAAAAGGTTATGTCATTTTGAAATTGTGCTGAGAAAATTAATCCAAGGTAAAGAATGGAACCTTAGCAAAATTGAGTTTCTATGGGTTATCAGGTATCGTTTTTGAAAGGACTAACTGGTGAGGGAATTTATGATGACATGTCAACAACATAAGATCAATGTCCACCTTAATCAACCAATAAAAACTGGGCGACTGACTTCTAAATATGGAAGAAAAGAGGTTACGGATGAGAAGAGCCCTGGGAGTAAAAATTTCTGTGTCAAAGCAGGAAAACAATGATGATGTATTTGATCCGATTTTGGATAATAAAGGAATCCACCTAAATGAATATCAGAGGTTTGAAAGGTCTCTTTAAAAAGGGTTTTTTTTTTTAGAATTCATAATGAATTTAAAATGATAAAGCTATCCGAAAAATGAATAACCAAGTGTTTTCAAAATCTGATCAAAAGCAAATAAGAGTGATGTCTCAATGGATTTGCGGAAGAATATTGCGCACTCTTGTTTACTAAACTTTTACCGAAATTGTGGAAACACGATGACTAAAACTTTCCAAAGGCAACTTGTTCCTGCAGGATTATGCGACTACCCAGAAGTGTCATATTGCAACAAAATCCATGAAACCGACTTTGAAATTGTTGTTCATTTTACATATTCTTCTTATTTGTCTCCATCTGATTATTTTCTCTATCAGAAACTTAAAAATGATTGAAGGGACGAAAACTGAAGACTATTTATATGGAGATTGATGCTGTGGAGTAGTGCAGAATCGAATATTTTTTATTGTAAAGGATTGCTTTTTGATCCATGCACTAAAGGGGTATTCCCATCACAACAAAATGCTTGTTATTAAAAAATTATGTAGGCCTTACCTAATACAGGCCTTTTTGTGCACCTTCAACTTGGTTTCTTATCTCCTTGGCTAGCGACCACCACTGTGGGTTGTGAACGGTTCTAATAGCAGTGTCAGGAACGTGCACGTCTAGGCAAGTGGTGTGCTGATGTCCTTGCAGCTCCACTTGCCTCTACTACCCATTTTATTAAGAAAAGAGTAGCAGGGCCAGAGCCAAAATGTGAGTTAATACTGTATTACTGGCAAACACTGAGAGCACACAGTGATGGTCAGTAACCAAGGAGACTAGAGCAAGTTGAAGGTGCAAAAAAGGCCTGTAAAGATTGGCCCTTCCAGCAACACTTGCTGTGATGGGAATACCCCTTTAAGTGTAGGGTTGAAAGGTGCTTATGTTAAATAAAATGTTATTACGTCGAAAACATGTAAGGTTTTTTTTTCTTGGCTAGGCCAACTATATATAATCCCCCCCGCCTCCTCCCTCTAAGTACTGCACAGGTTTATACATGCCTATTGATGCCATGTATAATTAACACCAAATTTAATACACCACTGTTCTAACAACTGAACTGTAGCAGTGATCATTAGGAACAGTGAGAGGCTGCTGATTTGCGGTGTTGTTTTTATTATATTATGAACCACATTTATTTTTGACATAACCAAAAATATCCCTGCCTGTCTGTGCTGTGTGTATATTTGCCAATCGTTTACTTTTTTTTCTCTAGTAATGTATTTGTCAGCCAACAAATTACTAAACTTTTCTTTTTGTTGATTTGCTGGAGGCAGACTGTTTTTATGACATACTTACGTGTAACATTTGTTAGTAAAATAATAGATTTACTTGTCCCTAATATGGCACCAACATTAGATAATGCACAGCTGTTAAGAGCCACAAGGGAATATTATAAAGACAATAATAAGCCTAAATATTTGTAGTTCAATAGTTGTGCCTTGAAGGTTCCTATGTGAATAAAGGCATAAAGTACTGGGAATTTGGAATAAACCATCAGGTACAATTTAGCAGTACTGTGTGGGTAATATGTGCTTATTAAAAAAAAAAAAAAAAAGTTTTCACTCCGTGTTCCACTGCTTTTTAAATCCGTCTCGGGGACCAACAGGACGGGCCCAGAGACGGATCTAAACAATTAGCAGTGACTTTATCACTGCGGTCTATGAGGAAGACGCAGCGGTGTTCATATAGCGCAGCTCGGGTCCGTCTTTGAAAGAATTGACATGTAGTGAACAAGTGAACAAGCCCTAAGAGAACACTCATTGTTTTTTTTTTTGTTTTTTTTTTACTGTGTATTTTATTTTAATAAAGAAAATAGAAACATACATTATACAATCAACATGTCATTATACATATATGAAAGTTAAAGTGGCGGTAGTGGGCATAGAAAAGCAAGGTAATATGCGGGCAGAAGCAGTGCACAAAGGGACCGTGTTTTCATTGTTTTCAATAGGTTTATTTTGGCCTCAGTTTTGTTTAGTTTGACCCCTTTGCACACCTTCAGACCCAACCGCTCTTTATGATGGGGATTAAAAGCACAGCATGCTGCACAATTTTTTTCCACTTTAATCAGAATGGAAAGGACCCTTCTGTGTGGGTTTTTTTTTTTTTTTTTTTTTTACATTGCAGTCCATGGAAAACACATGCAAACAGGTATCAGTTTGCACTCTTTTTTTTTTTATTTTTTCATCCAATAAACGGCTCCGTTACTTTTTCCTGAGCACGTGCAGACAAGTTTCAGATATTTAAAAGAAAAAAATGGATACATTTTTAGCAGGAATAAACTGATGCAAAGAGAAACAAAAGTATCTTGTATTTTTAAATAATAATTTTTTTGACGACACCTCTGTTACAGAAGCCTTCACTTCCATTTGCATCCGTTAATGTCCGTTTTTGGCTGTAGATCCCTTTTGAACTGAAGGCAAACGCAGATGTGATCCGCACTTCTGTAATTTTTTTTCTTTTCTTTACCTTTTTATTTTTCGCTGGACGTCACTGTGGCAACCAGAATGAAATCTTACAATGTTGACATTGCAGGCTGCATTGCATGAACTACAAATGTATTTGTCACAAAATGACTTGTTCATTTCATGATTAAACATTAGCATTGATCAAACCGTTGAACCCTTTTTATAAGTTAGCTGTGTGCTGCAACATATTTTTCTGCCATTTCCCCTCTGTGTTTTATAACCAGCTGACCTCTTGGATCTTATTTTATTTATAGATGTTTTCCACAGTGCCGGAGATGCCACAGACAAACTCCCAGCTGCATTTGTCTCGTAAAAGGAGCACTGACTCAAAGCCGCCTTCCTGCAGTGAGAGACCGTTGACGCTTTTCCACACAACTCATTCCACAGAGAAAGGTGGGTGTGCCACAGCCCCCATTTTAGAGGTGGGAAAGGTCTAGATTTTTATCTGAAACCTGTTCCGTTGCTTAACACCCTAGTTCTTTTAATATCCATCCTTAGTTCATTTGATATTATTATTTATTTTAGAGTGCCATTCAATTCAGTAGACTGTACAGGTACATAATATAAGACCAATACAATAACATTAAATGACACTCTGATCAGAAGGAGAGAGGACCATACCCGCAAGAGCTGACAATCTACTATTTTGGTTGACAGCAGTGCTTTGAGAGAGTCTTGTGATGAATCCAAATAGGACTTAAGAAATTATACTGTATATCCATTTAACCATCTCCTTTAATAAATTATATTTATATATACGCTACTTACAAAAAATAAGGGATACTCGGCTTTTAATTTATTTATTTTTTTTTTTTTTAATGAACCATCTCTTAACCTTAGAATGCACACGTCAAATTGTTATATGTTTCAGTACTTTTAGCACAACTTGCTGATCTCTAACAAGAAGCTTAATGGCAAAATTCCCAACAGGTGTTTGATCCCTGAATCACTCAATAAATTTAGGGAATCAATTTGAATTGGGAGTAAAAGGGTGCTTATACACGGTGCATTTTTGGTGCATTTTTGATGCGTTTTTTGTGCAGGAAGGCACAGCAATTAATGCTGTACATTGCTGCACAAAAACCGCGATAAAATCTAGGTAATTACCGCAATTTTTGTGCAGCAATGTACAGCATTAATTGCTGTGCCTTTCTGCACAAAAAAAGCATTGAAAAAACGCATCAAAAACACACCGTGTGAAAGCACCCAAACGTCTTATCATGCTGCTCACATCTTCATGATGACCAAGACAACACCATACAATTGATCAACAGTATGGAAGTGACTACTGAGCTTCTAGTGTTACAGTGTGTCATCAGCAGGTTGCAACAGAGATACAGAAGAGACAGTAAGGTCCAGAAGTGGACGTCCTTTGGCTTACAGACACAACACTGATGTACCCACTCATTTTGTAAACAATGCCCTGGGCGGAACAGGATAATGAATGGCCACAACACCCCATGCACATTAAAGTGAGGAGAGATCCAACCCAAGTGTCAGTCAGACCCATATCGTAACCATTTACACCAGCCTTGGATCTGCGGACTAGATGACCTTTGACAAGGGTACCTGAACTGGCAGATGCATGGCCCCTCCTTCCCGTTCTCCCGCGATGTCCAGGTCAAGTTGGAGATTTGAATCCCTGATTCATTGCTATTTTTCAGGAGGTCGTAGTCCTCCATAAAATTTGGGCCGACACAGTACACCCAAAATATATAATTAGTTGGTCCAGTTAGTTCGATGCATCGCAAAGGAGCAAAGAGGAAATTCCCCTTGCTACTGCTCCCATATCTTCCCCTTATCACATACGGCTTGTAATTGATGACCTGGAGCTGACAAAGCGCTGCCCACGGTGAAAAAGATTCTGCTCCTCCCATGGCAAACAGATTTCACAAAATTTTTTCACCGCCTTCAAAGAAAGTGAAGAGTTAAACCCTTCATCTAAAATCTGACTGTGGCTGAGGCAATTCCTTTATAAACCCCTGACATTGTAAGGAGATGTTGCCCCTTTGGTCACCGCATTGCCCCAACCCAAGTTTAGTGGAAACGAGCCTTTCTCTATCAGCCTGGAAATAATGAGATCAAATGGAGTCATGTATGCAGGATCTGATGGAGGCAATACTAGGTCTCAGAACAAATTCCGAGACTCAACAAATGTTCCCAGTTTTTGAAATATTATTAGCAATTATTTTGTGTTCTAAAGTCATACCCAATAAATATATTTTTACCTGACAAGCAAAATGGTAACAATGTTTGAAACTGGTGACCTTTCAGCTCCATAACACAACCATCCACTACAACTTGTACATGAGGCTACTGTAATATTTATATATAGTCATCTTAAAACCGAACTTATTCATAACTTTGACTTGCCAAGTATTTAGCATCTTGCTTCGTTCTGCAGATTCTTTTCCTTAAACGCACTGTATACTGTTTTGCTCCTAAAAAACATAATGTTAAATTGTATTAGTTTTGTTATCATTTGGGAAATCCACCTTTTGTTTTCAGTATGGCCTGAATACCTTCGTGGCCTCTGGATCAAATACAAGCATATCTTGACCTAATCTGATCCAGTCTCTTTCTACACCATTCCCAATGTTTGGCCGGCAAGACATGGACTTGATACAAATACAGCTTTTTCTAAAATTCCACCTAGAATGTTCAAAGATCAAAACATTGTTACCCCTTTTGCTTATCAGTGTCATTTTCTATTCTAAATATCTTGATTATTGTATCATAAGGTGATAAACAGCTGATGTTACCTACCTTACTACAGTAAGGTTATCATTAAACATGGGGCGCCATGCTATTCGGAGTCGGAGGTTTGGGAAATTGAGGAGTCGGGGCTTTGGCTTGCCGACTCCACAGCCCTGTCATTGGCGGCCATCATTTCTGATGATGACGCCTGTGATGTGGTCAGGTCGACTAGCACACAGACCACACTGATGTAAACAGTTACAAATGCCCTGTTGTGACAATTATGTGCCTCTCACCTCCCTTAAATGTGCCTGGAGTTGTGCACCATTCATCATCCTGTTCTGCAGGACATTGTTTACAATGAAGTGGTCATCAGTGTGTGATGTAGTCAGAGGACGTCCACTTCTTTGCCTTTCTTTGACTCTTCCAGTCTCTCTGCATGTCTGTTGCAACCTGCTGATGACACTCTGTGACACTCTAAGCTCAGCGGCCACTTTCATCTGAGAGCATCCTGCTTAAAGCCTCGCAATGGCCAGGTACTGTCTTTCAATAAGAAAGTTTGTTTATTGGTCATCGTGAAGTCAAATATCAAAAATATCAATAGCCTAATATTTCCTAACATTTTTTGAGTTATGTGTATATATGAATATATATAATAATATATATATATATATATATAAATATATATGAAATAATGAAACTAAAATATTATAGTATAATAAATATAAAATTATATGTCTGTGTTGTGCAAATGTTTGTGTGTGTGCATTTATATATACATATATATATATAATATATATATATACATATCTATTTTATATTATATATATATACACACTCACACGCCACTTTATTAGGTAACACCCATGTTAGTAACGGGTTGACCCCCTTTTGCCTTCAGAAACTGCCTCAAATTTTCTGGCATATATTCACAAGGTGTATTGCAAACGATGCTTCATTGGTACCAAGAGGCCAAAAAAAAAAAAAAGAAAAAAACAAAGAGTGCCAAGACATAGTCGCCCACACCATGCACCACCACGCACCCATCCTGAACCGTTATACAAGGCAAGGAATGGATCCATGCTATCATGTTGTTGACGCCAATCGACCCTACTATCCTAAAGTCCGCAGGCAGAAATCGAGACTCTTCAGACCAGGCAACGTTTTCTCCAATCTCTACTGTCCAATTCGATGAGCTTGGGCAAATTGGACCTCAGTTTTCCTGTTATTAGCTGAAAGGAGTGCACCCGGTGTGGTCTTCTGCTGCTGTAGGCCATCTGCCTCAAAGTTCGCCCGTACTGTGCGTTCAGAATGCTCTCTGCCTACCTTGGTTTGTAACGGGTGCTATTTGAATCACTGTTGCTTTCTATCAGCTCGAACTAAACCAGTCTGCCCATATCTCCTTTGACCTCTGGCATCAAACAAGGCATTTCTCGCCACAGACTGCCGCTCACTTGGAATTGTTTTTTTTTCTTTTCGGACCATTCTCTGTAAACCCTAGAGATGGTTGTGCGTGAAAAATCCCAGTAGATCCAGCAGTTTCTGAAATACTCAGTACCACCCTTCTGGCACCAACAACCATTCCACGTTCCAAAGGCACTCAAAATCACCTTTCTTCCCCATACGGATGGCTCGGTTTGAACGCAACGAGATTGTCTTGACATGTCTACATGCCTAAATGCACTGAGTTGCCGCCATGTGATTTGGCTAATTAGCAATTAAGTGTTAACGAGCAGTTGGACATGTGTACCTAAATAAAGTGCCGTGAGGTTGGTATAAATATAAAAAATAATATATATAAATATATAATATATATATATATAATATATATATACTATAATATATATATATATATACTAATAACACATACACACACGTGTGTGTGTATAGTAATATATTGTATGCATATATGTGTGTATAATATACTATGTGTTTATATATATATGAGTGTATATAAAAGTGTTGTGTGTGTATCATATGTGTGTGTGGGTGTGTGTAAATAATATATTTATATATATATATTATATATACACACACACACACAATACATGTATTACATAAATTTGTGGTGAATAAGTATATATAACGAGTAGACTAGGAGCATCTAACTGATCTTTAGATCAGAACTCATTAATGGTTGGTATGGGATCAAATACTTGTTTCTCAATCAGCAAAATGCTAATGAATGTATATAATGATATAACAAATGTGATTCCCTCTTCTGGATTTTATTTTGGACATGCTATCTCTCAATGTTAAAATCAACCCACCCTTTAAATTATATACTGTTCACGTCTTTGTCAGTGGGCTATATATACGTGTGTGTGTGTGTATGTATGTGTGTGTGTGGTGTGTATATATATATATATATATATACACACTCACCGGCCACTTTATTAGGTACAAACCTGTCCAACTGCCCGTTAACACTTAATTACTAATCATCCAATCACATGGCGCAACTCAGGTGCATTTTAGGCATGTAGACACATGGTCAAGACAATCTCCTGCAGTACAAAAAACCGAGAGCATCCAGAATGGGGAAGAAAGGTGATTAGAAGTGCCTTTGAACGTGGCATGGTTGTTGGTTGCCAGAAGGGCTGGTCTGATTATTTCAGAAAACTGCTGATCTATCCTGGGAATTTTTCAACGCCATGCAACCATCTCCTAGGGTTACAGAGAGATGGTCCGAAAAAAGAAAAAACTCGCAGTGAGCGGCAGTCCTGTGGGCGAAAATTCTTGTTGAGATTCCAGGAGTCAAAGAAATGGTCAGACTGGTTCGAGCTATAGAAAGGCAACAGAGACTCAAATAGCCACCCGTTACAACCAAGTAGGCAGAAGAGCATCTCTGAACTCCCCGGGCAACGCACAGTACAGCGAAACTTTGAGGCAGATGGGCTTACAGCAAGCAGAAGTACCAACACCCGGGTGCCACTCACTTTCAGCTACAGAACAGGAAAAACTGTGCTCCCATTGCCCCAAGCTCATCGAATTGAAACAGTATGAAGATTGGAAAAAAACGGTTGCCTGGTCTGATGATCCGATATCTGCTGCGACAATTCGTTGTAAAGGGTCAGAATTTGTCGTCAACAACATGAAGCATGATCCATCCCTGCTTGTATCAACCGGTTCAGCTGGTGGTGGTGGTGTCATGGTGTGGGGAATATTTTCTTTAGGCACTCTTTTGGGCCCCTTGGTACCAATTGAGCATCGTTGCAACACCTTGTGTGGAATCAATGCCACGAATGAATTGAGGCAGTTCTGAAGGCAAATGGGGTCCAAACCCTGTTACTAGCATGGTGTACCTAATAAAGTGCCGGTGAGTATATATAAATATATATATATAGATATATATATATATATATATATAAATATCACACATAAAATCTAAATATATATACACATATATATATATATAAATATATATATAACACATATACTATATATATATAATATAATATGACACATACATATATATATACACATACATATATATATATATATATATATATATATATATATATATATATATACACATACACATTTTTAGATTGAGGTAAAAGCTAAGATTTCCATGTGTCACCCAGTTCTTAAGTCCACCATCAATGGTCTGTTTGTGAAGCAAGAAGGATCTTTCAAGTGTTTTTTTTTTTTTTTCTGTGTATTCTAGAGTTCAATAAGTACAAACCTGTGACTACATTATCATTCTGTTGTTTGAGTGAAAAAAAACCATAAGCTAAATGTCAGTTGATTGTGATGTGTTTTTCTTTTTACCTATTCATGACAAGTCTGTTTGGACATAAAAGTGGAAAATAAATCTATGGTTCTGCTGCCCAGCTGAAATAAAAAAAAAAAAAACCAAACAAAAAAAAAAAAAAACACCTTATAATCTCTTTTCTCCTTATCTGTGTTTCAACACCAGCTCTGCAGGAGTCTCTCTTTGGTCTGCTGTTTTATCTCCTTCCTGGCAATCAGGACATCACCTCTGTAGGGATCACATGCCACTGTCTGGCACCATGATTCGGAAGTGAACATGTAAGCAGTGATTTCAGACAGTGGTATTTGACCGATGCAGCCAATTGGAGAAACTCCAGTGGAGCCAATGCTGGAATGGAGGTAAGGAGCAAGGGCTTAGTGATTTTCTTTCCCTTATTTTATTTGGGCAACATTACCTTTTTTAATTCAAAAAAACACCTAGGCAACCTATTTAAAGGCATTTTCCAGTCAGAATAATTTTCATGTATACAATAGATGGATGATTTACGCTAGATCAATGAGGGTCTGACCATAACAGTCAAAAGAACAGGGGACCCAGTTTCCCGTTGCCATCACCACTACCCCAAAACTTCAGCTTGGAGGAATTTCCATAGACCAGAAGTCAAGCATGTTCATAGCACTGACAAAACACACCAGAGCAATGATCATCTTTCTTATTGGCTGTCTGTGCCATACACTTTAACATGGCAGAGTGCATTTTCCACCACTGCTCCATTCAAATTCCTCATAGTTACACAGCTCACAAGACCAGCCTCCCTTATTTTCACAATTTGTGGAGGTCCTAGTGGTCTTGCCCCATCAGTTTTAATATTTATGGAATTTTTGAAGGATAGGTGATAAGTAATACTGACCAGAATATCTTTTTAAGGAGCAAGCAATTTTTTATTGTTGCATTTTTTAAGATCTGTAACCTTTTTATGTGTGTGCGTATAAAGTTGAAACCAGAAGTTGTAAAAAGACACACATGCATGTTTTTCTCACTGACCTAAAACCAGAATAAACCTACAAAATAATTATATTTGCCAAATGTCAGAATAATGAGAGAGAGAAAATTTAAGGCATTTTTATTACTTCCTGCAATGTCAAAAGTTTGCGTACATTTAATTAGTGTTTGGTAGCATTGCCCTTAAGCTGTATGACTTGGGTCAAACGTTTTGCATATCCTGAAACAAGCTTTTCACAATGGTTGGTTCATTCCTCCTGACAGACCTGGTGTAACTGAGCCATGTTTTGTAGGGTCGCCTTGCTCACAACCTGCCTTTTCATCTTTGCCCATAAATTTTTTCATAGGATTGAGATCAGGGCTTTGTGGGAGGCCGCTCCAAAACATAGACTTGGTTTGTCCTTAAGCCACTTTGTAACCACCCCTTGAAATATCTTCTTATAAGTGCTGTTCACCCGGCGTTTTTGTGATCCGTTTACGGATCCACGTTTTACGGATCCCGCAAAACGGATCTAACAAGTTTGTCAGTTTGATAACATTGAGTTTAAATGGCAAAAGCGCATCGCTGTTCCCAACGGGAGATCAGCGATGCGCTTTTTTGAGAGCTCATCTGGCAACTGCGCTTTCGCATCCGCTTTAAGAATTGACATGTCAAACTTATTGCGTTTTACGCAACTGAACGCCCATCAAGGAGATAATGGAGTCCGCTTTTGCACTTGTCCAAAAGCGCTCCCACACTCCTGTATCGTAACAGCGCGCTTTGCATCCTAAAGCGATGCGAAAAGCGCACTGGAAGGCGTGGACGTGGAATCGCTGGAGAGGTGTGCAAGCGGCAAGCGGAGCGCAGTGAGCAGAGCGGCGGCGGGGCAGCGTGAGCGCAGGGTGAGCAGGAGTGCGAGGCGCGGGGGCAGCGGGAGCGCAGGTGACAGGAGCGGCGGCGGCAGCGGGAGCGAGGTGTGCAGAGCGGCCCGGCAGCGTTCAGTGGAGCAGTAGCGACGGCGGCAGCGTGGAGCGCAGGTGAGCAGAGTGGCGGCGGCGGCAGCGTGAGCGCAGGTGTGCAGAGCCGGCGGCGTCGCAGGTGTGCAGAGCGGCGGCCAGCGGGGGGCAGACATAAAGGCAGCGGCGGCACAGGTGTGCAGAGCAGCGGCGGAGCGGGGGGCCGCAGATCATATATGAGGGTCAGACATGAAGTGAACTGGAGGGCAGACGTGGATTGAACTGGAGGGCAGACGTGGAGGAGAACGGAGGGCAGACGGTGGAGAGAAACTGGAGGCCAACTTGGAGAAGAACTGGAGGGCATACGTGGAGACAACTCTGGAGGGCAGACGTGGAGTGAACTGGAAGGGTCAGACGTGGAGTGAACTGAGGCAAGACCGTGGAGTGAACTGGATAGGGCAGAACGTGGAGTGAACCGGAGGGCAGACGTGAGTGAACTGGAGGGCAGAACTGGAGTGAACTGGAGGGCAGACGTTGGAGTGAACTGGAGGGCAGACGTGGAGTGAAACTGGAGGGCAGACGTGGAGTGAACTGGAGGGCAACGTGGAGAGAACGAGGGCAGACGTGGAGGAGAACTGGAGGCAGACGTAGAGAGAACTGGAGGGCATACGTAGAGAGAACTGGAGGGCAGACGTGGAGAGAAAACTTGGAGGGCAGAGAACTGAGGCAGAGAACTGGAGGCAGAGAACTGGAGGGCAGAGAACTGGAGTGCAGAGAAACTGGAGTGAGGGCAGAGAAACTGGAGGCAGAGAAAACTGGAGGGCAGAGAACTGGAGGGCAGAGAACTGGAGGGCAGAGAACTGGAGGGCAGAGAACTGGAGGGCAGAGAACTGGAGGGCAGAGAACTGGAGGGCAGAGAACTGGAGGGAAGAGAACTTGGAGGGAGAGAACAGAGAGAGAGAGAGAGAGACTGAATGACTGACTCTTCGAAAAACGCATCCGAAAAGCGGATGCGTAAAACCGCAGTGTGAAAAAGCATTCAAAACAAACGTGATCCAAAATAATAGTAATTCCAATGCTCGCGTTTGTCGGATCAGGCTTTCCACGATGCGCTTTTCAGGTGCAGAAAACGGATCCGTAAAAAGGATCCAAAACGCCGTGTGAACAAGCCCTAAAGCCACTCCTTCGTTGCCCTGGTGGTGTGCTAAGGATCACTGTCATGCTGAAAGACCCAGCTACGTTTCCATCGTCGAATCAATGCCTTCCAGATGGGAACATGATTGCACACTCAAAATCTCACGATATATGGTCCCATTCATTCTTTTATATACACGGATCAGTCATCTTGGTCCCTTTGCAGAGAAACAGCCCCAAAGCATGTTGTTGCCACCCCCATGCTTCACAGTAGGTATGATGTTCTTTGATGCAACTCTGCATTCTCCTCTCCTCCAAACACAACGAGCTTGGTGTTTCTATCTACAAACCGTCTCTACTTTTGGTTTCATCAGACTCAATATACAATTCTCCCCATTACTCTTCTGATCATCCAACATGCTCTCTATGCAAACTTCCAGATATGCCCTAAGAGTAGCTGGCCTTAAGCAGAGGACATTACTGGCACTCGCTGGCAGGATCGGAGACCCTGATGGCGTAATGTGTTCCTGAAATGGTAAGCCTTTTAGTTATGTTGGTCCCTAAGTTCTCTGCAGGTCATTCACTAAGTTCCCCTCTGTATGGTTCTGGGTTTTTGCTTCACCGAATCTTGTGATCAATTTTGACCGCACGTGGACAGATCTTGTGTGGAGCCACAGATCAAGGGAGATTATCATTGTACTTGTATGTCTTCCATTTACTAATTATTGCTCCCACAGTGAATTTCTTACACCAAGCTGTTTGCCTATTGAAGATTCAGTCTTCCCAGCCTGGTACGGGGCAACAAATTTGTTTCCGCCGTCCTTTGACAGCTCTTTGGTCTTCACCGTAGTGGAGTTTGGAGTGTGATTGTTTGAGGTTGTGGCCAGTTGTTTTTTATATTGATAAGGCCTCGTTCACACGGCTTATTTCTCCGCGGATTTTCGCCGTACTCCGTGCCGGATTTGCGCTGCAGTACGGCGCCAATCCGTCGGAGTAATTATACGGTAAACCACTGCTCTCATAGAGAACATGGATTCCGTCGCCTCCTCCTCGATCGGCAAAATCCGCCGCGGGGATAAAGTGGACATGCACATTAATTTACGGCGCGTACGCGGTCGTAGATAGCATTGTCCATGGGGCCGGGGAGTGTGGGCGCCCCCGCCGAGCTCCGGCCCCGCCCCTTATTCACGCCGATTTTGCGAGCGTAATCCGGCTCACAAATCCGTCGGAATAACCGTGGTGACACGGCCTAACAAGTCATACAGGTGCCATTACCTACAGGTAATGAGTG
Source organism: Phyllomedusa bahiana (assembly GCA_025379985.1). Taxonomy (NCBI): domain Eukaryota; kingdom Metazoa; phylum Chordata; class Amphibia; order Anura; family Hylidae; genus Phyllomedusa; species Phyllomedusa bahiana. The sequence goes on from JAODAL010019583.1 coordinate 50,502, forward strand.
GAAGACAAGGAGCCTCTTAAAGAAGAAGTTTAAGGTCTGTGAGAGCCAGAAAACTTGCTTGGTTTGTAGGTGACCCAAATACTTATTTTCCACCTTAATTGCAAATCCTTTCAAAATCCGAACAATGTTATTTTCTGTTTGTTTTCTCATGTTGTCTCTCATTGTGAGGTCCTACCAATGAGTCAATTACAAGGCCTCTCTATCTTTTTAAGTGGAAGAACTTGCACAATTGGTGGCTGACTAAATACTTTTTTTCTCCACTGTATGTTCCTTTAAATCACTGCTTATTCTGGTTTAAGGAGTCCAGTAGGTGGTGTTTTCAGTGATTAACAGCTGTTGCTGTATGAGTGTGTTCTAGAACGTGTTGGCAGCAGATTAGATTCCATGTGACTGGACCCTTTACAACAACTGTAACAAACAAAGGGGGCTTTCCATTTTTATATTGATAAAAACTAGTTTAGTTATATATCAATATGTTCGCTTTTTTTAATCACAGCTTCTGACATTGTGTCTGTGACAAATTGGAGCCTGTTTAAAATGACCATGATCTTTTGAGTAGATTTAGGGTTAGTTTCGGAGATTAGGAGGCCTTTTTTTCTCTCTTTAAATGCTTCCTGCTCTTCTGCAGTGAGAAAAGGTCTTGCTTTATACTTGGGCTTGCATACGAATACATTGTGTGTTCTGTCTATAGTATTTTACAACTGAGGTTTAAAAAGCAAAACTCTGCTCTGTGAGGCATGATTTCTACAGATGATAGTGTCCTGGCATAGACCTGAAGAATAAAAAAATTTTTCGTGCATGCCTACTTTGGTAATTTCTTGGGTCTTCGTGAAAGCTGGATTCAATCAGAGCTGCATTTATAACTTGGTCTGCATACAGTCATCAGCCTGGATTGTATAAACTTTTTATTTCATGCCTTTAGAATGTTTTCCAGAAATCCTGAAGTGATTGACTTTGCCCTAACAGGGGTTGTGGTTGTCAGATAATACATGCATTAAACTGCAGTTGTTACGAGGCACGTGCACTTTTCAAAATTAGAACATCTAAAAATACCTATTAAACCTTAAAATCGTGGTTAAAAGCACCCCACAGTTGAAGTGCTGTAATCTACATGGTTACCAACTGAAGAGCCAATCTTGCTGAGCGTGGTTTATGGATAACCTATAGAGGCCACATTATACTTTTTATATTAATCCAAATGGATCCAAAATTCAGTTTCATAATTTATTTTTGTAAGAATTTGATTTATTTGTTTCCGGATCTACTAGTCCCTTTCAGACAGCCAAAATGTTAAAGGATTTGTCCCAAATGGATCGCATATAATGGGACCCCCATCACCACCCACCCTACTATCAAGAACACTTCTGACTATTTTTTCTAATGGGCACTGTGTAGTACTACATTGTAAACTGTGTGGGTGGCTACAGCTTTCAGTGTAAATGAGAGGTGATCTTGGGGTTTTCAGGAACTAGATTTTGGGCAATGATTTGATCCTTGAGGCGATCTGCTTCTAAAAAGAAGTTATCTAGTTTGGACAGCTCTTTTTCCACTTAGTCACCACTAGGAAAATGTACTGCTTAAAGCAAGATAAGGTACACTTCTACTTGTCAACATTGTATTACTTCTATGGCTATATGGAGGGAAGCAGGGTATATGAAATATCTAAAATATAAATGGTATTTAGCTTCAAATTAAAGATGAGCTGTGACATCACGTAACATGTCCATTTTACTAAATTCCTGTATACCCTAGTAAAATAAAGATTCTGGCGCATCTTGTTCATTAACTGTGTTGTGGTATTCCTTACAGAAATGAATGAATCTGTCAGATGGGTGTTGCCAATTTTGCGGGGGGAAAGGGAGATACAATCTGACATGGCCCAATCAGTGCTGATTGCGTCGATGAGTGCCGAGACACTCCCCTTTAAAAACTTGTAGGAACAGCACAACACTGAGTAATAAAAGATGGTGCTTCAGATTTGTTGTTTCACAGGGATTACCTCAGGCAGGTAATCGCCATTAAAAATAACAACACTAATGCTCACCTTACGTCTTTCCTTGCCTGACACTGGCGGCATGACGTCTTCACGCTGCCAGCACCGGGACGCTCCTCCGGCAGCTCCTCGGCCGCACAGCCTATGTCGGCTGTGCTGCGCCGAGTAGAGGCAGCGGAGCAGAGCGCTTACTTCATCGCACCACTGCCCAGTTCTAATAATGGGCATAGAAATAGTAGCTCTGACGTCCCGCCGCGGTCTCTCAGCGCTACCTGGCCGTGGCGGGCCATCAGTGGTACTATTAATGTGCTCCAAAGCAGACCTGGGAATTGTATGGGCCGCATCCAGCCAGCTAGTGGGCCGGATACGGCCCTCGGGCCGTACAATGTCCAGGTCTGCTCTACATGAACGTTCTGGGACGTTTATTACTGACCCTGCCTTCCTTATTGCTTTATATACTACACATTAGAACAGTGTTTCTCAACTCCAGTCCTCAGGACCCACCGACAGGTCATGTTTTCAGGATCTCCCACAGAATGCACTGACAGCAATTATATCACCTGTGCAATGCTAAGGAAATCCAGAAAACATGACCTGTTGGTGGGTCTTGAGGACTGGAGTTGAGAAACACTGCATTAGAAGGAAGTCTTCCTGCACAGCTTGGTAGTTGCTCAAGCTGTCTGGTCTTAACATATCCAAATGAGCTCTGCAGTTAGTAAAGGGGGCGATTTTCCTCTGTATTTTCCCCCTAATTCAGAAACCAGAAAAAAAACTTCTGTAAAAATGCCCCAGAGGACTTTTTCTGACCTTGTGGGGGGCACAATATGCAATATTTTATTTTTTGTGTGTTTTTTATTAACAGTTCGAAAATCCAAACAAATTGATCCAATAGAGGCCCAACAATAATCGAAAATCCAAAACAAATTATACCTCTATTAAACTTTCTCTCCCCCGACTAAATTTCTTACCCTAGAAAGAGTCCTTCGCGGAGTGACCGCCCCAAAGAGGGTAACCCCACACTTTTAGTTTGCCCTACTAATTTCCTTAACTCTGTATAAAGGGAGTACAGTGCTTTGCGAAAGTATTCGGCCCCCTTGAAATTTTGTACAAATCTACAATGGAATGGGTCACAAATAAACGTATCCCGGTGTTAGAATGTTCAAGTCAAAGTCCAGACCTGAATCCAATCGAGAATCTGTGGAAAGAGCTGAAAACTGCTGATCAAAAACGCTCTCCATCCAACCTCACTGAGCTTGAGCAGTTTTCCAAGGAAGAATGGGCAAGAATTTCAGTCTCTCGATGTGCAAAACTGATAGACATGCCCCAAGCGACGTGCAGCTGTAATCGCAACAAAAGGTGGCGCAACAAAGTATTAACTTAGCTGGCCAAATAATTTTACACGCTCCACTTTTCAGTTTTTTATTTTTTACAAAAGTTTATAATATCCAATAAATTTCGTTCCACTTCACAATTGTGTCCCACTTGTTGTTTCGTCACAAAAAAAAAAAAAATTATATCTTTGTTTGAAGTCTGAAATGTGGCAAAAGGTTAAAAACTTCAAGGGGCCGAATACTTTCGCAAGGCATTGTATATCAAGAGGACAATGTAAGGATACATAAAGAGCAATTTCCACACATATTGCACTTCCAACTTATCAAATCCGATCCAGATACATATTTATTTTTAACCTCAGAATCAGACCATAATCCACATATATGTTAAACGCCAAACACGTTTCGCCCCATGGACCCAAAACGCAACTTTCAGCCCCACCCTGACAATGCTTAAACATCTTATCAACTATTTATAAATGTCCTTTACTAAAAAGTAGGTAAAAGAATGCAAAACCGTTCCAAAATAAGCGGACCTTCGTCCAGCATACAGATACTGTATGTGCTCACCTGGTATCTTTGTGCTTTTGTTTAGGAGACGCAACTCTCCATCAGTCCAAATGCCCGTTATTCTGGTGCAGGAGTCAGCGATTTGTTGAAGGCTGCCCTGTTCCTCTAGAATAGTTCTCATGGTCCAGATGACCAGAATCTGGACAAACACCTTTTCGGAATAAGCACTAAAACACCAAAATAATATAAATATATTATGTTAATAAAAATACTCAAAGTGACACGTTTATAAAACTTATCCATACTGCATTTTTGCTGTTAAAATCTATGGTAGATAAAAAGATGTGAAAACAGACATTTTAATTATTTTACCATTTTCCCTCATATAAAATTAAAAAAGTAATGTAAAAATTACATAAAATAAAGCTTAGCATAGAATAACCAAGTTCAAGCAAGCACTTATAGCTTTAAAACGCTCTTGTACTAGGGAAAAAGAAAATATTCCTGGTCAGCAGGGAGAGGGTGTTAACAGCTTAGTCAGGAACTATCCTGTTTCTGCAAAAATAAGACACCCCCGAAAATAAGACTTTTTTTTTATGCATTTCAGAGTTTGGCTGCTTATGCTGATGTTTTGTGATGAAATCACTACAGTATATTAATACATGTTGATGTTTTGTTCAACAATAAATGTGAATTCTTGTTGTTAAAAAAATAAGACATCCCCTAAAAATAAGTCTTAGCTTGTCCTTAGAAGCAAAAATTAATCTAAGACATGGTTTTATTTTCGGGGAAACAGGGTAGTTAAGTAGTACTCATCATTGTATATGGGGGTGTTTTTCTTTAATGGCAGATGTGTGTTTAAGATAATATGAAGTTAATGGGCTATAGAGATTGTTTGTTACTGATGATAAAACCGTGAAATAGGCAGATAACCTGCTGGAATTATATATGAGCCTAAAAGCTGTCAGTGTACCCAAAATAGATGTGGATCAGATGGAGGAAATCACGTTTTTCATCCTGGAGAGATATACTAAATATGTAGCATGAAATTCATAATACATTTTGAACACGGAGCATGTGGAAAACACTAATTTTAACTAAAGCTTTAGAGAATGGAGATATTAAATCCTTCCCCAAACAAACTACGGAAGGATAAGATAGCTTGTGGTTAAAAGTTTTTAAAGTTCTGACTAGGCTAGCTATTCTCTGTTGTCTCTCCCAATGTAGTCTACAGCACTGTGTGAATAGCCTGAGAGACTTTGTGCCCCGCTATTTACCGACCCTCAGCTACTACACAGAAGGGCTTTTAATTCATTGAAAAATCCTCTGTTTGTCATTTAACTATGAAAGCAAAGTGTGCGACTTGACTGGTGACAGGTTTGTAAGCTGTTACTGACAGGTGGGAGAGCATAGTTCCTTGTTCACTTATAGGTCCACCACCAGTTGGCAAGCACCATGTTCTAAATGCAATGCATGTTAACATTGATCTTGACCAGGTTTGTGTATGATAGTGGAACGTTTTTCCTTATGAAACGCAAAGGGTCATTTGAAAAATATCCTACTTTGCTAGTTAACATATGGTCTCTTACTATGTGCCGCAAAGTACAATGCAGATGTGTTTGTATGGTGCAAAGACGCTCAATACAAGGATAGGGCTAAGGCAGATTTTACTATGAAAACCTTTCAGTTATCTGTGATATATACATTTTAAATGTCATATTTCTTATTAGTAAAGAGGTAATCTTATTTTCCTTTTCGTTTTTTTTTCTCCCCAAACGATAATTTTATTATTAAAAATAAACACAATTCCCCCCCATACACACCTGGCCATTGAATGCACCCGTAGAAAAACTGTAAATTCGAGAATTAATAAACATTGATGAAATATATTTATTTCCTGATCAGCTGATGTCTGAGCTGAAATTTGCATATCCCTGTAAAGGCAAGTGTCCTTACCAGGGCTGTCTCTGCTTTCTCAAAAAGCCAGCCTTTTTGTCCTCTGTGTTTGCACATAGAGCATGCCTACCAAATGGGGGCCATCTCCGGCCACCCTAGAAAGGTTGCTTAACCTCCCGCAGCTGAAGAGCTGCTGGAGGTTCTTCAGTATAAACTACATCAGGGCAGTGTCTCTTGGTGCTGGCAATGCTTTGGTAGCTTCCTGCATAGGAAGCTACAAGAGCAACAAGTCCCAGAGAGCACTGCTGGGAGAGGGGGCGGGGCTTTGTGGGACCCATGAAGCTCCGCCCCACTCTCCTCAGCAGAGCAGTGTGAAGAACCTGGATGCCGACAGCAAGACAGATGAGTGCACTGCCATGGGTGTGTATGTGTGGGGGAGGGGTCTGTGTGTATTTGAGTGTGCGGGGGATGGGTGGCTGAGTGTGTGTGTTTGTGCGAGTTAGAGGTGTATGTGTTTGAGTGTGCAGGGGGGTAGGAGTTGCCCACTTGCCTTCTGCCCTTTGCTCCTGTCTTCTGCCCCCTGCGGTCTGTCTCTGGTGGTCTCAAGGGGCAGGAGACAGGCCAAAGGGGTAAGAAGTTGCCCTCTGCTCCCTGTCTCCTGCCCCCCCCTGCGGTCAGTCTCAAGCGGCTGCAGGGGGCTGGATGCAGGGAGCAAGAGTTGCCCCCTTGTCTCCTGTCTCCTTCCCCCTGCAGGCTGCAGGGGGCAGAAGACAGGCCGCAGGGGACAGACTGTGATGATTGCCTATTCATATTATTATTATTATTATTTATTTTAAAGCGCCATTGATTCCAGGGCGCTGTACATTCGAGGGGGTTACATACATTACATAAGTCAAACGAGTACAGTGATAAGGGATAATGACAATTGGCACGACAGAGGGAGAGAGGACCCTACCCGCGAGGGCTTACAATCTACAAGGAGGGGGAAAGAGACAGGAGGTGAGGGTTAGACATGTCTGTGGAGGAAGTAGTCACAAGTTTAGTGAAGGTTATAGGCAAGCCTGAAGAAATGGGTTTTCAGGTTGCTTTTGAAGCTGGTGAAAGTGGAGGAGAGTCTGATGTGTTGGGGCAGTGAGATCCAGAGTGTGGGTGAAGCACGGGAGAAGTCTTGGAGACGGTTGTGTGAGGAGCTGATAAGGGGAGAGCAGAGGAGAAGGTCCTGTGAGGAGCGGAGAGTGCGTGGGGGGAGATATTTGGAAATTAGGGCAGAGATGTATGGAGGGGAGAGGTCATGGAGAGCCTTGTAGGTCATGGTTAGTAGCTTGAAATGAATTCGCTGGGCAATGGGAAGCCAGTGAAGGGATTGGCAGAGGGGAGAGGCAGAGGAGTAGCGAGGAGAGAGGTGGATAAGACGGGCAGCAGAGTTAAGGATGGATTGGAGGGGAGCGAGGGTGCTAACTGGGAGGCCACTGAGAAGGATGTTGCAGTAGTCTAGGCGGGAGATGACAAGGGCATGGACCAGCATTTTTGTAGTGTCATAGCCGAGGAATGAGCGGATGCGAGAGATGTTTTTCAGGTGGAGGCGGCAGGCAGAGGTGAGGGTTTGGATGTGTGGTTTGAAAGATAAAGCAGAGTCTAGGATTACCCCAAGACAGCGGACTTGTGGGACCGGTGAAAGTGTAGAGCCGTTGACTGCAATAGAGAGATCAGGGGCAGGGGTAGAGTTGGATGGTGGAAAGATGATGAGTTCTGTTTTCTCCACATTTATGGCTATGGCAATAGCTTATTCAGCATTCACGAAAGCTACACTACATTCCCCAAAGGTGGCACCCAGTATTCCTACCATGGAAAGCTAGATGGTACCTGTGGACGATGGGTGTCACCCAGCTTTCCTGGATGCTGAATAGGCTATCCAGCCTATACATATATGTATGTGTGTAATGTTGGTTTATTTACAGGTTCCCATTTGGAATGCTTCGGATTTGGTGGACTATGTCGAATCAACCTTGGGGCTATTTTTTTTTTCAAATAAAATGGTTAAAGATGTCGGGGAGTGTTTATTTAAATAAAAGTTTTTTTTGTGTAACTTGTATGAGGTTTTTTTCCACATAATTCCAGTGATGATAGTGGAGATATCTGACAAGACGTCTCTTCATTACTATCGCTCTGGCTTGGTGTCAGCCAATGGTGTTTCTTGTTTCCCCAGGCTGGCACTAACCCTGTGACACTATTACCCAGTACCCAAAGCACCAGGGTTTCTGGGAAGAGCCAGTAACCATCAGAAATGGAAACTCTAATGTGATTGTCCGCTTCTGGAGCATCTGCAGGCTGGTATTTTTAGAATGGGAAGGGACCAGTATAAGACTAGAGCTGTCGGTTTTACCTTGGCTGGTTATGAAAAAAGGGGAGACCCCATGTCGTTTTTTTTTCAAAAATTTATTTGTTTAATGAGAATCTAAACCTGGGCATCCACTGTAATTATTACAGGAGTTGCCCACTTTAGGATACTCAATGAAAAATAAAGGGGGATGCCTCCGTTTTCTATAACCAGTCAAGGTAAAATCGACAGCTGCAACCTGATACTAACAGAATGTGAAGGTCCATTAACACTGGCCCCTTACCACCCTCAAAATACCAGCCCACAGCTTCTCCAGAAGCGGACCATCATATTAGAGGGTCTGCTCCTGGCGGTTACCTGGCTCTTCCCAGTACCCTTGGTGTATTAGGTGCTGGGGTGATAGTGACACAGGGTTAGTGTCAGCCTTGGGGAGCCAAGAACTACTGCTTGCTGACACCAAGCCCAAGCGATAGTATTGGAGAGGTGTCTGTCAGATACTCTATTACTAACACTGGAATTAAATGGGAAAAAAAAACACAAAAAGCTGTACAAAAAACCTTTTATTTAAATCAACACTCCCCAACTACAACGCTCTTTCACCATTTTATTAAAGAACTCAATCAAACGTTAGTCGGACATAATCAGATGAGTCCAGTATAATCCAAAGGGGAATCCTGTATAAACATGAAAGTACTAAACGCCATCTCCTATATCCCCCGAAGATCATTCCTGTGACTGATCTTCTGGGGGTGTAGGGTATGGAGTTCAACCTGCACAATATGATTCTGGGGGGTAAAGACCACAGCCGTGGCACAATCTCCAGGGGGATAGTCCTGTGTCCCCAATCTAGGAGCATCTGCACAAGTGCTACCCCCCACTGCAGGAAACCTAGTCAAAACATATGACGTAACGTTGGGTGCAACAAAAAAAAATATTTCAAGATTTCAATGCAGAACAATAAGGGTATTTGGCAGATAATCTGACCTTTACTTGAGGGACTCGTTAAGATGTTAATGTTCCTTTATTGTCCCTAAAATTTGATTTTTATAGAATGACACGTTATATGTAAGCTCTAGTTTTTGATTGGGTAGAGCGTTCTCGACAGATCTTAAGTGGACTGTGCCCATTACTCTTGGTTGTATGCACTGAGTAGTGTAGTACATGTAGAGGATGTTAATCCAAGTAAACTAGAAAGAGCTCTCACGATCAGCACAGGAATGTATTAAAATTCTTTCAGTGCTGCTGGTCTATGCACAGGACTGCCTGATGCTGTTTTAGGATTGTGTAATCTGGGTTCACATGTGACTTACCCAACCTCTTTTCACACTTGATCGAGTTTACAAGGAGCTGCCGGCAGCCTCCAGCTATATAGAAGTCTGTCTACCCAGCTATGTTAAAATACCGTCGGAAATCCGCCGGTATTTTAACATCGCCGTAACATTTGCTCTTAATACTGCTGTCAGTACATTGTCTGTACAGGAATCCGAAGAGAATCTGCCAGAAGATAGAACATGTTCTGCCGGTGGTTTACAAATCAGATCTATGGGACATTGGTAACAGTTGGATAATCCAGCCAGAGAAAAGTGCTGTGTAGCCATAGGCTAGGTCTGCACAGCACAGAAATACCAGGAGATTTAGTATTTTGAATCCACCGAAAATCCAATGGTACATTGTGCTGCATAGACAGCAATAAAAATCCGTGCTGTAGTCTATATAGCATAGATTTTATACCATTGCAGTTAGTCTGGCAGAATATGCAACGTTTGGCAAATCCTACCGTGGATTTTGCTAAAAACCGCGCCAAGAACCAGCAAGTGTTCAAATGCCACTGGATTTTGGATGCCATTTTGACATTTGCTGTGTAGACCCAGCCTTAATCTCCACTGTATAAAGAATTCTTTGCTCCAGACGTGCTAAGGTCATATCTTTATTTCACAAATTCTTCCATAGGAAAGGTAAAACATTCAGGATATGTACTTCTGGCTACGCATTTCTAACCTGACATGGTTCCTTTTCACAGCCTCTGAAGCTCTGTACTCTAAAATAAACAAAAGTAATTAGTCTCCTTTGTTAGGGTATGTTCACACGGTGTAATTGTGGGGCGTACAGTACGCCCCGCAATTACGCCGGGTGTTTGGGAGTTGCGCTGATTGGAGCGTACTCCCGCGACGCGGGGGGCTGGCAGCCCACCGGCCCCATAGACATGCATTCGCACCGCGTATAAGTGACATGTCACTTATCTCCCAGTGTGTACAATATGATCGTATTGTACGAGCGGGGAGAGGAGGCGTAATCCATAGTTCTCTATGAGAACTACGGATTACTGTAATTATGGGGCGCATCTCACTCATAAATAGATCTCTCATCTCCTCAATAAAGTAAATTAAACAAAACAATATTTGAAAAAAAGTCATTTACCACTCCCTACATGTTGTAAACTGATGTTTGCTTTGAGACAACCCTTAACACACATTTTGTCCTTATAAAATGGTGCACACCATTGTAAACTTTGACTTAGAAAAGGGTTTACGGCTGACATAGATGGCCAGGTCACTGCCAATATTTTAGCTTTCCAGGATTACACGTATACAGCATATAACTTTTTCTCTATAATTTTAGTAGCCCATAATTTTTACATAAGTGATTTTTATGGTTGAAAAAAAAACTTGTCATGTTTTATATACGGATTGCTCATTAACTTTACAGTATATGGCAATCTTATTTCATACTAAAAGAATGCATTAAGCTGAAGAAACATTTAGTCTATTCTCCAAAGAGAAAAGTATTAGTGTTTCAGACATACTGGTTTTGACAGAAATTGAGAAAATAAATAACATTTGTGTAACATAAATATACTGTGTACTGTAATATGTAATAACGGAGATGGTGGCCAATAACCTTGACCTCAAAACCTGAGACTTCAGGAAGCCTCATGGCTAAATCTGACTTTTTAATGGAAAAGTGCAAATAACATAGCGTTGTGGTCTGATATTTTAAAATACTTAAGGAGATTGACTATGAATAACTATCTGCCCTGCAAAATGTACAGTATGAAGCTCTAAATCTAGTCTACATAAAGCATATTAGGGAGATATTGAACTGATAACAGGAAAGAAGAGCACTGCTAGTTAAAACCCCCTCACTTTTTATTTCATCTTTTAAAATCCACTCAGCTCTGCTTCCGGCCTACATGTTTAGCCATATTGGCTCTTACTCTTGACTGGATTTTGAAAGGTGAAATTAAAGTAAGTAGTGTGAAGTAGGGGCACTGAACTTCCCTGGTATCGTTTGATATCTCCTTCTGCTTAATATCCTACAATCAGCAGCAGTCATTGCACGTGTCGACACATTTATGTGCATGCAAAGAGATAACACACAGCTGAGTCATATTATTATGACCACTTCCTACTTTTGAAGTTCACAGCACGTATCTCATGAAGTAAGTCACATGTAGGTGACTAGGTAGCTAGGCATACATGGGTAACAAGCAGTTTATCAGAGTTGCCAAAAGCATGGTTACAGGCTTTTTTGCTACTAATGGCAGCCTTTCTGAAACTGTGCAGTGTTTTAACTGTTCTCATGCTGCTGTGGAAAGATTGTATTGTGAATGGGCAATGGCACTGTTGCAAATAAGTGACATAGAAACTGCAGAGCATCCCTTGTCATTGATTTAAGAGTTGAAAGTAGACTATTAATGTGCACGGGAGTGGACTGATGCACTGCAATCTAGCAGCTTGCTGCCAGTATAACCAAAGAACCAGTAGATACGTTGGGGGGGAAAAAAAAGTATTTAGTCAGCCAGCAATTGTGCAAGTTCTCCCACTTAAAAAGATTAGAGATGCCTGTAATTCATCTCATAAGTAGACCTCAACTATGAGAAACGAAATGAGAAAACAAATGCAGAAAATTACATTGTCTGATTTGGAAATAATTTATTTGCAAATTATGGTGGAAAATAAGTATTTGGTCAATAACAAAAGTTCATCTCAATACTTTGTTATATATCCTTTGTTGGCAATGACAGAAGTCAAACGCTTTCTGTAAGTCTTCACAAGGTTGGCACACACTGTTGCTGGTATGTTGGCCCATTACTCCATACAGATCTCCTCTAGAGCAGTTATGTTTTGGGGACTTACAACTCCCTACAAAGGTTTTCTATGGGGTTGAGATCTGGAGACTGGCTCCAGGACCTTGAAATGCTTCTTACAAAGCCACTCCTTCATTGCTCTAGCAGTGTGCTTGGGATTATTGTCATGCTGAAAGATCCAGCCACGTTTCATGTTCAGTGCCCTTGCTGATGGAAGGAGATTTGCACTCAAAATCTCATGATACATGGCCCCATTCATTCTTTAATGTACACGGATCAGTCGTCCTGGTCCCATTGCAGAGAAACAGCCCCAAAGCATGATGTTGCTACCTCCATGCTTCACAGTAGGAATGGTGTTCTTTGGATGCAACTCAGCATTCTCGCTCCTTCAAACACAACGAGTTGTGTTCTACCAAACAGTTCTACTTTGGTTTCATCTGCCAATGTGTCATTCTCCCAATACTCTTCTGGATCATCTAAATGCTCTCTAGCAAACTTCAGACGGGCCCGGACATGTACTGGCTTAAGTAGGGGAAAGAATGCAGGAAACCGCTACAATATCCACCGCTGATGAGTTTAAAAAATCTTGATGCTTTATTAATTATTCATTAAAAAAATACAAGTATAGACAAGCCAATGAAACACCCATGCATGGAGGAGCGTATACTAATGACGGCTTATGGGAAAAACAGCTGACGCGTTTCGAAAGAAACCTTTCTTAGTCGTAGCTACACTACAAATGGCATACGATGCTAAAATGGCCCCCGAGAGAGAGACACGTGATTTGACTCCCCCACAACATTGAATCCTTAAAACTTTATATAAATTAATACAAAAAAAAAAAAAAACAACAAACAAGGAGAAAAAAAAAGAAAAGAGGAAAGGGAGGGGGGGAAACATCTATGGCATTATAATAACATGAGAAAACCTTATATAATAATACATAATGTCTTGTTTATATTTAAGCCAGCTGGAACCCTCGTATTAAGTTCGAAATCCAGCGAGATTCCCTATACTCAATAATTTACGGGTCAAATCCCCGCCCCGCAATGAATGCGTCACCTTCTCTATTCCAGGAAGAGAAAGCATTGTGTTTCCACCATGGATTTCGGAAAAATGTTTGGACACCATAGAGATGCCAATGGTGTTACTACATTTATGGGAATCAGATAGGTGACGCCTTATTCGAACCTTCAGGGGAACAGGTTGGTACAACCCACGTATTTTACTTTAAACATATCACAGTTGACCATATACACAACGAATATACTATTCCAGTTAATAAACCTATTGATATTTTAAACTTTCCCAGTTGAAAGTGATGAGAATTGATTAGAATTATGGCAATGTTTCGCATGCTGTACATCTTTTGTGGCCACATTTGTAATAAACCCTTACTGCTCAACCAGGTGCCTCTCTCAGATACACCAGAAGTAAAAAGAGCTCGGTGAGAGAATGGATCCCAATGTGGGTGCCCTTCTAGAAATATATATAACATTGGTGCTCACATTGTTTGAAGTTCTTCCGATATCCGGAGGTAAAGGTAAATGTCTCCTGACTATAGCTGTAATTTTGTTGAATTGTGGACTATATGTAGTACAAAAAGTGACACCATTAGTGTGGGAAGTCCTACCCTGATGAGAGGGTTTCTCCATGAGTAATCTTTCCTATTTGTATTCATTAATTCTGTGTTCAGCAACGTGGAGATCTAATTCTTTATAGCCTCTAAAGCCCAACTTCTGTTTAGCTTCAATTAATTGTGAAAACAAACTCATCGTTACTCGTACAGTTTCTGCGCAATCTCACAAATTCGCCGTATGGAATGTTTTTCGTCACATGTCTAGGGTGGCATGAATTGGCCAGAAGGATGGTATTCCTGGCCATATCTTTTCTATAGGGAAGAACTTGTACCCCATTGCCATGAACTCCTTGGAGAGTAACATCCAAAAAGTTCATTTTCTCCTTTCCATATGTGTATGTGAATTGCAAATTATACGGATTGGTGTTAATGTATTGAAAGAACAATGACAGGGTATGAAGGTCTCCCCCCCAGACCAGGAGCAGGTCATCTATATAATGGACAAACCACCTGATCTGGGGGAGAAAAGGATTGTCTGAAGAAAAGATGTAATCCTCCTCCCAGATGTCCATGTAAATATTGGCCAGGGAAGGGGAGAATCTGGCTCCCATCGGGGCTCCCCTTCTCTGTAAATAAACCACACCATCAAAGGAAAAAAAATTATGTCCAAGAAGGTATTTGGTAACATCCACTATGTATTGACATTTCTCTACAGAATAATTGCTATGCGAGATTAAAAACCTATACAATGCTTTTATATGCCAGGTCAATGCAGGTATACAGGGAATAGAGTCCCAACAACATCGCAAGTACCCAAGTAAATGAGTTTTCCCATTTAAATTGTTCTATATTAGGGATCAACCTCTTGGTGTCCCTAATGTAGCCTGGAATAGAAACTACTAAATGTTGTAACTGGCTATCTAGCCATTGGCTCAGGCGCTCATTAAGAGACCCAATCCCTAATACTATCGGGCGAAAGGCAGGGGGGAAGCTTCCCTTGTGCAATTTTGGCAATGAATGAAAAATTTGCATGATTGGCTTCTTCACCAACATTCTCTCAGCCAAAATCTTCTGAAAAAATATTTAAGGAAACTCCCTCATTTAAAATTTTTTCTAGAATATCCCTGAATTCTCTGGTGGGATCTTGTTCCAAGATAGAATATGTGTCCTCATCCTGTAAGATTTTTAAGTTTTCCCGTTTATAGAGACCGGAGTTTAAAACAACTACGGCTCCACCCTTGTCCGCTGCCCGAATGGTTAAATCTTTATTATTAGTTAACTCTTTTATTGCCCTTTTTTCTGCATCCGAAATGTTAGAATTGTAGTGATGTTTTTTACGGCATTTGTCCTGAAGTTTCAGGAGATCCCTCTCCACCCTGTCTTGAAATAAATCTAAATTTGTAGGTCTAGAGTGAATGGGGTAGAAATCTGGATTACTAAAATATGGGTTAGATTGTGCAATAATAGAATCTCCCTCCTCCCCCATTTCAGCCTCTGACCTAAATGACCGCAAAGTACTGACTGCATACAATTCCTCAAATGAAAAACCTGGGTCTCTCTCTGGGGATGCCTGTGGTTCTATAGATCCAGAACTACTGTGTTCTATATCCCTGGGAAAAAGCTGATTAATTTTATCAAAATGATTTTTCAAAGTAATTGCTCTAGCAAATTTATTCACATCTAGGATGGTGTCATAAACTTTAAATTGGTTGGTGGGAGCAAAATTTAGACCTCTAGACAAAACAGATATTTGTTCAGATGTAAGGATATAACCTGAAAGGTTAATCACTTGCTGTTCCCTCGAGTGTCCCTCTGGAACCGGGGGTCTCTGCCTTTTGCAGTGCTTTTTGCCTGCCCTCCTCGTCCCTTTTTTGGTCTTGCTCCTGTTGAATTATTTTCTGAAGAATTCTCTGAGATCTCCATTGCAGCTCTCCCGCCTACAGCTGATGAGGATTGTTCTGACTCTGACTCCTCCGAAGTGTTGGAAAGTGAGTATTCACGAGACATGTCCATGTCAGAGAAACTAACTTTGCGGTTTCTTGCATGCCAATACTTTGCAGACCCATAGTGCGTTTTCCTTAAAATAGAGCGTGGGGTTCCTTCTATGTCAGTTTTGGCATTGTAAGTATAGACCTGTTGTTTCTCATAATCCTGTAAGTCTCTTTGGAACTTTCTTTGTTTCAAAGCTGTGACATGTAGTTCCGATTGTTTCACATTTTTCTGTAGGTCACACAAAAAAAGTCTTATATGATGTGCAATCTTTGTAGGGTTCAATCGCTGTTAGGTTAATCTCTAATATAGAACAATTTAAATGGGAAAACTCATTTACTTGGGTCTCTTGCGATGTTGTGGGACTCTATTCCTGTATACCACATGACCTGGCATTAAAATCATTGTATAGGTTTTTAATCTCACATAGCAATTATTCTGTAGAGAAATGTCAATACATAGTGGATGTCACCAAATACCTTCTTGGACATATTTTTTTTCCTTTGATGGTGTGGTTTATTTACAGAGAAGGGGTGAGCCCGATGGGAGCCAAGATTCTCCCCTTCTCTGGCCAATATTTACATGGCCATCTGGGAGGAGGATTACATCTTTTCTTCAGATAATCCTTTACTCCCCCAGATCAGGTGGTTTGGCCGTTATATAGATGACCTGCTCCTGGTCTGGGGGGGAGACCTTCATACCCTGTCATTGTTATTTCAATACATTAACACCAATCCGTATAATTTGCAATTCACATACACATTGGAAAGGAGAAAATGAACTTTTTGGATGTTTACTCTCCAAGGAGTTCATGGCAATGGGGGTACAAGCTCTTCCCTATAGAAAAGATATGGCCAGGAATACCATCCTTCTGGCCAATTCATGCCACCCTAGACATGTGACGAAAAACATTCCATACGGCGATTTTGGGAGATTGCGCAGAAACTGTACGAGTAACGATGAGTTTGTGTCACAATTAATTGAAGCTAAACAGAAGTTGGGCTTTAGAGGCTCTAATGAATTAGATCTCCACGTTGCTGAACACAGAATTATGAATACAAATAGGAAAGATTTAGTCATGGAGAAACCCTCTCATCAGAGTAGGAACTTCCCACAACCAATGGTGTCACTTTTTTGTACTACATATAGTCCACAATTCAACAAAATTACAGCTATAGTCAGGAGACATTTACCATTACTCCGGATATCGGAAGAACTTCAAACAATGTTGAGCACCAATGTTATATATATTTCTAGAAGGGCACCCACATTGGGATCCATTCTCTCACCGAGTCTTTTTACTTTGGTGTATCTGAGAGAGGCACACTGGTTGAGCAGTAAGGGTTTTTACAAATGTGGCACAATAAAGATGTACAGCATGCGAACATTGCCATAATTCTAATCAATTCTCATCACTTTCAACTGGGGAAGTTTACAAATATCAATAGGTTTATTAACGCATATAGTAATTTGTTGTGTATATTGTCAACTGTGATATGTGTAAAGTACAATACGTGGGTTGTACCACCTGTCCCCTGATGGTTCGAATAAGGCGTCACCTATCTGATTCCCATAAATGTAGTAAACACCATTGGCATCTCTATGGTGTCCAAACATTTTTCCGAAATCCATGGTGGAAACACAAGTGCTTTCTCTTTCCTGGGAATAGAGAAGGTGACGCATTCATTGCGGGGCGGGGATTTGACCCGTAAATTATTGAGTAGGGAATCTCGCTGGATTTTCGAACTTAATACGAGGGTTCCAGCTGGCTTAAATATTAAAACAAGACATTATGTATTATTATTAGGTTTTCTCATGTTATTATAATGCCATAGGATGTTTCCCCCCTCCCTTTCCTCTTTTTCTTTTTTTTTCTCCTTGTTTGTTGGTTTTTTTTTTTTGGTTTTTTTTTTGTATTAATTTATATAAAGTTTTAAGGATTCAATGTTGTGGGAGGAGTCAAATCACGTAACTCTCTCTCGGGGGCCAGTTTAGCATCGTATGCCATTTGTAGTGTAGCTACGACTAAGAAAGGTTTCTTTCGAAACGCGTCAGCTGTTTTTCCCATAAGCCGTCATTAGTATACGCTCCTCCATGCATGGGTGTTTCATTGGCTTGTCTATACTTGTATTTTTTAATGAAGAATTAATAAAGCATCAAGATTTTTAAACTCATCAGCGGTGGATATTGTAGCGGTTTCCTGCATTCTTTCTGCATGTCTGTGAACCACTGGGCGGTGGCTACAACCAGCTCTATCCTACACGCGAGCATTATGTTCAAGAGGTGAGCGGACTTATTTATATATATTTTTTCTATACGTTGTTGGTGGCTTAAGTAGGGGGACACGTCTGGCACTGCAAGATCCCTGGTGGCGTAGTGGGTTACTGATGGTATTCTTTGTTACATTAGTTCCAGCTCTCTGCAGGTCATTCACTAGGTCCCTCCATGTGATTCTGGGAATTTTGCTCACCGTTCTTGTGATCTTTTTGACCCCATAGAGCGAGATCTTGCGTGGAGCCCCAGACCGAGGGAGATGATCAGTGGTCTTCCATTTTCTAATTATTGCTCCCACAGTTGATTTAGTCATACCAAGCTGCTTGCCTGGTGCGGGGCTACAGTTTTGTTTTTGATGTCCTTCGACAGCTCTTTGGTCTTCACCATAGTGGAGTTTGGAGTGTGACTGTTTGAGGTTGTGGACAGGTCTTTTATACTGATAACAAGTTCAAACAGGTGCCATTACTACAGGTAATGAGTGGAGGACAGAGGAATAAGTTACAGGTCTGTGAGAGCCAGAAATCTTGCATGTTTGTAGGTGACCAAATACTTATTTTCCACCATAATTTGCAAATAAATTCTTTCCAAATCAGACAATGTGATTTTCTGGATTTGTTTTCTTATTTTGTCTCTCATAGTTGAGGTCTACCTATGATGTCAATTACAGGCCTCTCTCATCTTTTTAAGTGGGAGCACAGTTGGTGGCTGACTAAATACATTTTTTTCCCCACTGCATGAGTATAAAACAGTTCAATGAAGCCTACTGTAATTGGGGCTCTGAAGCAGACTGATGATAATTGCCACCTCTACTAACAAAGCTGCATCTGCAGAAAGAATAGATTTTAATGACCGTATCAGATTTGGACCTTTGCTGATTGGCAAATGTTGCTGTCTCTGACAAGTTCAATTTATTGTTTCAGCGAACGGATGGATATTGGTATGTCAAGCTAAAAATATTAGGAAGCAAACACCCTGCAACCATTGATGGTAGAACATAAGTTAGTGATGGCGTCTGTAAATGTTTTCATGGCATTCTCAGAGGTCACTCATATTTGTTGAAGGCACATTCAGCTGATTTGGGTATGAATCCATTGTTGCAGCTAACATACAGTACATACACATATGCTGTTTGTTCTCCCTGAGGCAGATGGGATCTTCCATCAGGACAATGCAACATGTCACACAGCTTGAAATGTCTGACCTTGTTTGGAAGAGCATCTATTGGACCACCTCATTGTGTTTGCTCTATAGATTCTCCTCCACGCACCCTTCTGCAGCTGTCTGATCTGATCCACTGCAGTCAACTGACCAGACTCTTAGGCCCGGTTCACACGGCTAATTCAAGCCGTATTTGCGGGACGGGTCCCGCCCGCAATACGGCTTGAATTAGGGGCGCGGGGGGGCAGCTACCCGCCGGCCCCATAAACACTGCATTATTTACGCGCCGTAAATAATGTGCATGTCACTTTCTCCCCCCGCGCCGGATTCGCCGAGCGGGGAGGAGCGACGGACTCCATAGTTCTCTATGAGAACTGTGGATTACCGTAGTTACTGGGACGGATTGGAGCCGTACTGCAGCGCAAATCCGGCGCGCAGTATGGCTCCAATCCGTCCCAGAATAAGCCGTGTAAACGAGGCCTTACTGAGCCACTTCCAGCCTGCCTAGTTACGGTCCGTGCTGCACATGGCGGTTACTCTAGATATTGGTCATAATAATGTGACTCAACTGTATAGGGGCCATAATTTCCTCCCATCTTCAAGGAGGACCATGCCGTATTATTTTACATTCTAAAACTTCTTAATGAAAACGGTGCATATGGCATGGTAAATTTAGCCGAACTCGTCATTTTAGATACCACTTTTCTACTTTATACCACCTTATGGCTTGCATGCATATGCAACAGTATTTTGAGTTAAAAAAATGGTACATTTAAATAAAAAAACAATACTTGTCGAAGGCTTGGTTTACACAATGTTATGGCTTTCATCCGTGGTATCCGTCAGAGTACCAAATACTGTGAATTAACCGCTACAACCTAAATCCTATTTTTACTACATTTGCTCTATTTCCTGGTGGCAGACGCTTTTAGTGCGGGATGCAAAAAGTGTGCTAGACCAAGCTTTTGTGTCTCACACAGAAAGAAGAGCAAAAGTAGTCCAAATTGGACTATTATTGCTCTTTGAGGGGTTCTTATGGCTATGTTGGGGGGACTTTTTTTCTATATACACATTAACCCAATGGATACTACTGACAGACAACCTAATGCTGTATAAACGTAGCCTAGGAAATGTTTTATTTTCCATGAGTCCTGTTCATTATTTTGTGCACATTTTTTTTCCAAACCATGTAAATTGGATACAGAATATCCCATTTACAGTATTGCTGGGAGAATATCATAAGTTTAATTTAGGCACAGAATTTGCTCAGTTGAATAGTAGAGGCGTCATCATTTGGTTGCAAGCGCCAGCATGGTGCACCTCACATAACTGTATAATTGGGACCCTTTATAAGCCTTAGCTATATGCAAATCTAATACTAGCAATCAAACCCCTCATGGACAGTAGGTGTGTGAGTGGTTGTTTAGCAGTTTTTTGCATTTGTTCAATCGTCCCTGTATAGTATTGTGGCTTTTCTCTGTACTGGTGTAAACTGGTTTATTCAATGTGCAGTTTTTTAATATTCAGTTTCCCTCCTTGTGGATAGGTGTGTAAGCAATTGTTAGTGAGCTGCACCTTTTAAACTTCTCCCAGGTAGCACTGGGACTTATATTGTCTTATACTGGGAATAGTTCTTTGTCTGGCCATTTAGCTTTAAGTATGGTCCTGTGTCTGTGTTTTTAAGTAAATAATCACTATATTTACTATTTTGCCATAGGCAAACTTAAACTCTATCAGTTCTCAATCTATAAGACACTAAAACATAACTTTTATTATGTACTTAACCTCTATACAACTATTTAAAAAACCTTATTTCTAACCTCTCAATTTTTTCCGTTCCTACTTCTGAAGGAATAACTCCCTTTTCATTATCAAGTCTGGGGGAAAACCCCCCTACTAACAGGAAAATCTTAATATAAATCAGGGATTTATTAGTAAACCAGCTTAAAGGGGTTTGGACCCCCTTTTTGTCAAACTTAATTTCTTTTGGGGA
>JAODAL010019584.1:0-71645 GCA_025379985.1 Phyllomedusa bahiana
GGTTGGGGTCAGACATGTGGGGCTCCGGGGATGGTTGGTTGGCTTTGGGACCCTCCACAGTGTGGGGCGCAGTCAGAATGTGGGGCCCTGGATGGTGGTGTTGGCTCTATGGACTCCCCAAGCTGTGGGTTGAGTCAGCATGGGGGGCCCCCTGGATGGTGGTGTTGGCTCTATGGCCCTCCGCGGTGGGTGCAGTCGCATGGGGGGCCCCCTGGTGGTGGTGTTGGTTTTTTGGCTCTCCTGTGGTGAGTAGCTGTGGGGGCCCTGGTGGTGGGTTTTGGGCTCTATGGACCCCCCTGTGGGTGCAGTCACTTTGGGGGCCCCCTTTGGGGGTGGTGTTGGCCTAGGGGACCCCCGTGAGTGCGTTAGTTTTTGGAGCCCCTGGTGGTGGGTTGGTTATTGCTCCCCAGCAGCTGTGGGTGCATTCGGCTCCACATACTTGTGACAACCTTCCAGGACCTAGTGGAGTCCCTTCCAATCCTTCTAGCTGCTCTCTGTGCTGCACACGCCGCTCACTCTGGGGATTAGCTCCTGGTCATAATAATGTGACTCTGCAGTGCACATCGGTTTCAGTATTGTCTTTAGTCCTCGTTGTGGTGAAGAACCATTGATTGTCAGCTCCCAGAAGAGTAAACCCATCGCACATTCCCCGCTTTGCTCCACAGGGTTTGGGCCTGAATTTGTTAAATAATCTTGGTTTGTTCCCTAATTTGCATCATTCAGAAGTTTTGTTTCTCTCTGGAGTGAAAATCTTACAGGAAATAAAATAATGAGAAGAAAGAAGAAGTTTAGAAATAGAAACTGATACATTTCTTCTGCTTCTTCCTGAGTGATCTTCACACGTTTCTATCTATTGGCATCTGAGGATCACAGGAGAAATGGGATAAAGTGTCTCAGGTCTCCATCACCTTCATCTTCTTCTGTCTCCTTCATCTTCTTCTGTCTCCTTCATCTTCTTCTGTCTCCTTCATCTTCTTCTTCTGTCTCCTTCATCTTCTTCTGTCTCCATCTTCTTCTTCTTCTGTCTCCTTCATCTTCTTCTGTCTCCTTCATCTTCTTCTTCTGTCTCCATCTTCTTCTTCTTCTGTTCTTATTTCTTTGTTCTACATCTTCTTCTTCTTCTGTCTACTGCATCTTCTTTCTGTCTCCATCTTATTCTTCTTCTGTCTCTTCTTCTTCTGTCTTCCTGTCTCCTTTCATTTTCTTCTGCTCTCCATCTTTCTTCTTCTTCTGTTCCTTCATTCTTCTCTGTCTCATCTACTTTTCTTCTGGTACTCTTCTCTTCTTCTGTCACAATCATCTTGTTCACTGTAGTCTTGATCCTGTGGTTCCACAAACTCTGATCGTCACACATTTTCCTCCGCTTCAGTCCTCCAGATTCTCAGAAGTCTCCCATTATTATCCGTGGAGCAATCTAGAAAGAAGATGCTGCTCGTTGTGGCTCCTGCTTCTCACTCCAAACATCACCTTCCGCATTTACCCCAAGGTAAGGAGCTCTCCAAGGTCCTGCAAAGTGAGGGCAGTGAGATGAGTCCCAGGTGTCTGAAGAGGGGAATAAATCCTTCTGGTTGAGGGATAAACTCCATTTGAGGTGCTGGTTCCTGGGTATCGTATAGATGCCAGGTGTATAGATGTATCTTACAGAGTGACCAGCATTGTGTCAGGTAGATGCCAGGTGTTAGAGAATTACCTAGTGTGTCACCAGCATGTTCAGGTAGTGCCAGGTGTATAGAGTCTTACCAGTAGGTCAGGGACGGCTGTGTCAGGTAGATGCCAGGTGTTTTAGTGGAAATTTACCAGAGGGCCGGCTGTGTCAGGTAGATGCAAGGTGTATAGAGACTTATCAGAGTGTCCGGCATATGTCAGGTAGATGCAGGTGTTTTGAAGTCATACTGAGTTTGCGAGCATTGTCAGGTAGATGCCAGAGGTGTCATAAAGACTTACCAGAAAGTCCAGCATGTGCTCAGGTAGATGCAGGTGTGTCGTAGAGACTTACCAGAGTGTCCAAGATGGTGTCAGGTAGAATGCCAGGTGATTATAGAGGACTTACAGAGGGTTCCATGCAAGTGGTCTGGTTAGATGCAGGTGTTATAGAGATTTTACTCAGGTGTGTCCAGCACTGTGGAGGGGTAGATGACATAGGTGTATATGACTTACCAGTGGATTCAGCTGATAGTGTCATGGTTGATGCAGGTGTATATTAGAGAAACTTACGCCGAGATGAGGGCCGCAGAGTATGCAGGGTAGATGCCGCTATTGTATAGAGATCTCTCTTCAACGAGTTGTGCCCAGCATGTTCGTCAGGTAGATACCAGGGTGTATAGTGATATTACACAGAGAGCTGTACGGCTATTTTGTCAGGTAGATGCACAGGTCGTATATAGAGCTTACCAGGTGTCCAGCATGTGTCAGTGTAGCTGTCGGTGTATAGAGACTTACCAGAGTGTTCCAGCAGGTGTCAGTAGGATCCAGTGTATTATTAGAGACTTACCAGAGTGTCCAGCATGTGTCAGGTAGATGCCAGGTGTATAGAGACTTACCATAGAGTGTCGCCGGCATGATGTTCTCATGGTAGATGCCAGGTGTATATAGGACAATACTCCAGAGTGTCCGGCATGTGTCCGGTAGATGCCAGGTGTATAGAGATACTTACAGAGTGTCCAGCTTTATGTTTCAGGTAGATGCCAGGTGTATAGTGACATACCAGAGTGTCCTCAGATGTGTCAGGTAGATGCATGGTTATTAATAGTGACTTACCAGTAGAGTGTACAGCAATGTGTCTAAGGTAGATGCCAGGGTTGTATAGAGACTACCAGTCGTGTCCACAGTGTGTCTGGTAGAGGCCAGGTGTATAGAGTCCTACCAGTGTGTCCAGCATGTGTCAGGTAGATGTCAGGTGTATAGAGACTTACCAGAGTGTCCACAGTGTGTCAGGTAGATGCAAGGTGTATTGAGACTTACCAGAGGGTCCAGCATGTGTCAGGTAGATGCCAGGTGTATAGAGACTTACTAGAGGGTCCAGCATGTGTCAGGTAGATGCCAGGTGTATAGAGACTTACCAGAGTGTCCGGCTTTTGAGTTCGGTAGATTGTCATGGTTATTATGCGAATAGCTCTCTTCTTTACAGTGTGTCCAGCTTGTGTCAGGTAGATTCCAGGTGTATAGAGACTTACCAGAGTGTCCGTCATGTTTCCGGTAGATGTCAGGTATTTTGAGACCTTCCAGGTGTATAGAGACTTAACAGAGGGTCCAGCATGTGTCAGGTAGATGTCAGGTGTGTAACTAGGACTTTACCCAGACCATGTGTCCAGGCATGAGTCAGGGGATGATGACCAGGTTGTTATAGCGACTTACCGTGTGGTCCAGCTTGTTTTGTCAGGTAGATGCCAGGTGTATAGAGCAACTTACAGAGTGTCTGGCATGTGTTCAGGTAGAGGCAGGTGTGTATAGAGAACTTACAGAAGTGGTCCAAGCATGTGTCAGGTAAGAGACAGGTGTATAGTGATAATTCACCAGTGGTGTCTCAGCTGTGTCAGGTAGATTGCCATGGTGTGATAGAGATCTTACCAGAGGGTCCTGTCATGGTAAGGTTAGATTGTCCAGGATGCTATTGAAGTCTTTCAGAGTGTCCTGCTATGATAGGTGTCAGGTAGATGTCAAGGTGTTTTATGGGTACTTACCAGAGTGTCCAGCATGTGTCAGGTAGATGCCAGGTGTATAGAGACTTACCAGTGTGTCCAGCATGTGTCAGGTAGATGCCAGGTGTATAGAGACTTACCAGAGTGTCCAGCATGTGTCAGGTAGATGCCAGGTGTATAGAGACTTACCAGAGTGTCCAGCATGTGTCAGGTTTATGGTTGTCAGGTGTTTTAGAGACTTACCAGAGTGTCCAGCATGTGTCAGGTAGATGAAAGGTGTATAGAGACTTACCAGTGTGTCCAGCATGTGTCAGGTAGATGCCAGGTGTATAGAGACTTACCAGAGGGTCCAGCATGTGTCAGGTAGATGCCAGGTGTATAGAGACTTACCAGAGAGTCCAGCTATTGTCAGGTAGATGCCAGGTGTATAGAGACTTACCAGATGGTCCAGCATGTGTCAGGTAGAGGCCAGGTGTATAGAGACTTACCAGAGTGTCCAGCATGTGTCAGGTAAATGCCAGGTGTATAGAGACTTACCAGAGGGTCCAGCATGTGTCAGGTAGATGCAATGGTTGTATAGGAGAGCTTTTTACCAGTGTTGTACCAGATGTGTCAGGGTACGATGCAAGGTGTTTAGAGATCTTTCCAGGAGGGGTCACAGCATGTGTCAGGTAGATGCCAGGTGTATACAGACTTACCAGTGTGTCCAGCATGTGTCAGGTAGATGCCAGGTGTATAGAGACTTACCAGAGTGTCCAGCATGTGTCAGGTAGATGCCAGGTGTATAGAGACTTACCAGAGTGTCCAGCATGTGTCAGGTAGATGTTAGGTATATAGAGACTTTTCAAAGTGTTCAGCATGTGTCAGGAAGATGCAGGTGGTTTAGAGATTCTTAACAGTGGGGTCCCAAGAATGTATCAGTAGGTTGTCAGGTGTATAGAGACCTACCAGTGTGTCCAGCATGTGTCGGGTAGATGCCAGGTATATAGAGACTTACCAGAGTGTCCACAGTGTGTCAGGTAGATGCCAGGTGTATATAGACTTACCAGAGTGTCCGGCATGTGTCCGGTAGATGCCAGGTGTATAGAGACTTACCAGAGTGTCCACAGTGTGTCTGGTAGAGGCCAGGTGTATAGAGACCTACCAGAGTGCTAGCATGTGTCAGCGTAGTGTCAGGTGTATGTGGACATTAACCAGAGTGTCCAGCATGTGTTAGGTAGATGTCAGGTGTACAGAGACTTACCAGAGTGTCCAGCATGTGTCAGGTAGATGCCAGGTGTATAGAGACTTACCAGAGTATCCACAGTGTGTCAGGTAGATGCAAGGTGTATTGAGACTTACCAGGGGTCCAGCCATGTGTCGGTAGTGATGCCAGGTGTTATAGATGGGAAATTACCAGTAGGGTCCAGATGTGTCAGGTCGATTAGGCCAGGATGTATAGATGACTTCCTCAGAGTTGTAGGCATGGGGATCCGGTAAGTCAGGTAATATAGAGACTCCTACAGTCGTGTCCGCACTGTGTCAGGTAGATGCCAGGTGTTATAGAGAATTGTCCAGAGTAGTCCGGATGTGTCAGGTGATGTAATGGTGTATAGAGGACTTACAGAGTGAATCAGCCATGTGTCAGGTTAGATGCTGGTGTGTTTATGAGACTTACAGAGTTATAGTGGTCCAGCATGTGTCAGGGAGATGCCAGGTGTATAGTGTAGAGAATACTCCTCACCAGAGGTTCCTCAGAAGTGTCGGTATAGAGGCCAGGTGTGTATAGGACTTACCAGAGGGTCCAGCTATGTGTCAGGTATCTCAGATGATCAAGGTGTGTAGAGACTTAACAGTGTGTCCAGCATGTGTCAGGTAGATGCCAGGTGTATAGAGACTTACCAGTGTGTCCAGCATGTGTCAGGTAGATGCCAGGTGTATAGAGACTTACCAGAGTGTCTGGCATGTGTCAGGTAGAGGCCAGGTGTATAGAGACTTACCAGAGTGTCCAGCATGTGTCAGGTAGATGCCAGGTGTATAGAGACTTACCAGAGTGTCCAGCATGTGTCAGGTAGATGCCAGGTGTATAGAGACTTACCAGAGGGTCCAGCATGTGTCAGGTAGATGCCAGGTGTATAGAGACTTACCAGAGTGTCCAGCATGTGTCAGGTAGATGCCAGGTGTATAGAGACTTACCAGAGTGTCCAGCATGTGTCAGGTAGATGCCAGGTGTATAGAGACTTACCAGAGTGTCCGGCATATGTCAGGTAGATGCCAGGTGTATATAGACTTACCAGAGTGTCCAGCATGGAGGTCAGTAGATGCAGGGTTGTATAGAGACTTACCAGAGTGTCCAGCATGTGTCAGTATATGCCAGGTGTATAGAGACTTACCAGAGGGTCCAGCATGTGTCAGGATAAGATGATCGGTGCTTTAGAGACTTAATAGAGTGTGCAGCTTGTTGTCAGGTAGATGTCAGGTGGTATAGAGACTTACCAGAGTGTCCAGCATGTGTCAGGTAGATGCCAGGTGTATAGAGACTTACCAGAGTGTCCAGCATGTGTCAGGTAGATGTCAGGTGTACAGAGACTTACCAGAGTGTACAGCATGTGTCAGGTAGATGCCAGGTGTATAGAGACTTACCAGAGTATCCACAGTGTGTCAGGTAGATGCAAGGTGTATTGAGACTTACCAGAGGGTCCAGCATGTGTCAGGTAGATGCCAGGTGTATAGAGACTTACCAGAGGGTCCAGCATGTGTCAGGTAGATGCAAGGTGTATAGAGACTTACCAGAGTGTCCAGCATGTGTCAGATAGATGCAAGGTGTATAGAGACTTACCAGAGTTTCCTGCTTGTGTCAGGTAGATGTCAGGTTTGTTCAGGGACTTACCAGAGATTAACGAGTACAGGTGTGTCCGGAATGTGTCCGGTAGATGTCAGGTATATAGAGACCTACCAGTGTGTCCAGCATGTGTCAGGTAGATGCCAGGTGTATAGAGAATTTCCAGAGTGTCCGGCATGTGTCAGGTAGATGTCAGGTGTATAGAGACTTACCAGAGTGTCAAGCATGTGTCAGGTAGATGGCAGGTGGATTTAGAGGGACTTACCAGGGGTGTCAGCTTGTGTCAGGGAGATGACAGGTGTATAGAGATGTAACAGAGGGTCCAGCATGAGTAAGGTAGATGCCAGGTGTTGTTTTAGATCTTACCAGAGGGTTAAAGCATGTGTCTAGGTAGATGCTAGGTAGTTGTGTTCGAGCTTACCAAGTAGTGTCCAGCATGTGTCGGTAGGTAGATGCCAGGTGTTATAGGACTTACCAGTGCAGTGTGTTCCAGCATGTGTAGCTAGAGCCAGGTGTTATAGAGACTTACCAGAGTGTCTGGATGTGTCAGGTAGGGCCAGGTGCTATTAGTAGTCTTACCAGAGTGTCCAGCATGTGTCAGGTAGATGCCAGGTGTATAGAGACTTACCAGAGTGTCCAGCATGTGTCAGGTAGATGCCAGGTGTATAGAGACTTACCAGAGTGTCCGGCATGTGTCAGGTAGATGCCAGGTGTATAGAGACTTACCAGAGTGTCCAGCATGTGTCAGGTAGATGTCAGGTGTTTTAGAGGACTTAACAGAGTGTCAGGCTATGTGTCAGTAGATGAATGGTTGTATCAGAGGAACCAGTGTGTTCCAGCATTGTGTCAGGTAGATGCCAGGGTTTTATAGGTAGAGGGACTTACCAGAGGGTCCGCATTGTGTCAGGTAGATGCCAGGGTGTATGATGACTTACCAGAAGTCCAGCTATTTTCGGTAGATGCACAGGTTGTATAGAGTCTTAACAGATGGGTCCAGCATGTGTCAAGGTAGAGGTTCAAGGGTGCTTTAGAGTAGCCTACTCTGATTGTTACAGCATAAGGTTTATGTGTCAGTTATAATGCACCAGGTGATTATAGAGACTTTCAGAGCGGTCCAGGCATGTGTGTACTGGTGAGATGAGCGCGTTCAGGTGTACTAGAGACCTTAAACAGAGTGTCCTGATTGGTTGGGGCCATTGTGTCAGGACTAGATGGCCAGGTGTATTAAGACTTTTCAAGGTGTCCAGCTGTGATCGTAGGTAGATTGCAAGGGTGTTTATAAGAGAAATTACAGTGTGTCCAGCATGTGTCAAGTAAGTTGAAAGGTGTGATAGAGACTTACCAGAAGTGGTCAAGCAATTCGTGTCAGGTAGATGCCAGGTGTAATACTCAGAGTCTTTCACAGTGTGGTCCCAGCATGTGTCTGGTAGTTGCCAGGGTGTTTAGTAGACTGTACCAAGAGTGTCAGCATGTGTTCAGGTAGCTTGCAGGTGTATAGGATAGTTAATAATTTACCAGAGTTGTCAGATTGTCTCAAGGTAGATGTTAGGTATATAGAGACTTTTCAAAGTGTTCAGCATGTGTCAGGAAGATGCCAGGTGTATAGAGACTTAACAGAGGGTCCAGCATGTGTCAGGTAGATGTCAGGTGTATAGAGACCTACCAGTGTGTCCAGCATGTGTCAGGTATGATGAAGGAATATAGAGTCTTTACCAGAGTTGTCACAGTTATTTGTGTAGGTAGTTGCCAGGTGTCTATAGACTTTACCAGAGTGTCCGGAATGTGTCCGGTAGATGCAAAGTTGTAAAGATAAGACTTACCGTAGGGTACCAGCATGTGTCAGGCTAGATGCAAGGTTTATTCGATTACAAGAGGGTCCAGCATGTTTGTCAGTAGGACTGCCAGGTGTTGGAGACTTACAGTGTGTCCAGCATGTGTCCGGTATGCAATGCAGGTGTATAGAGAACTACCTGAGGGTCCAGCCATGTGTCAGGTTAGATGCCAGGAGTTATAGTGTAGCTTACAGTGGGTTCCGATATGTCCAGGTAGATGCCTGGTGTATAGAGACTTACCAGTGTGTCCAGCATGTGTCAGGTAGATGCCAGGTGTATAGTTACTTACCAGAGTGTCCAGCATGTGTCAGGTAGATGCCAGGTGTACAGTGACTTACCAGAGTGTCCAGCATGTGTCAGGAAGATGCCAGGTGTGTATAGACTATACCTGAGTGTCAGCATGTGTCAAGGTAGATGCTAGGGGTATTAGAGATCATTAACCAGTGGGTCGCCAGCTTGTGTCAGGTAGCGAGATGCCAGTTGTATAGAGCACTTACCAGGATGTGTCTCAAGGGCAATGTGTCAGGTAGATGAGGTGTAAAAGAGATCTTACAGAGGTCCTGCTGTGTCAGTGTAGAGGCAAGGTGTATAGAGACTTAATGTGGTCCAGCTAGGTGTCAGGTAAATGCCAGGTTAAGAGGACTTAACCTTCTTGGTGGGTCCAGCATGTGTCTGGTAGAGAGCTTGGTGTTATAGGAGATTTCCAGAGTGATCTCTGCATGTGTTTCGACAGGTAGATTGAAAGGAGTTTTTGAGAAGTTACCAAGTGGGTCCAGCATCGTGTCAAAGGTAGATTCCTGGTGATATTCAGGGTCTTACCAGTGATGTACAGCCTGTGTCAGGTAGATGCCAGGTGTGTAGAGACTTACCAGAGTGTACAGCATGTGTCAGGTAGATTGCATGGTGTAGAGAGAATTACAGGGTGTAGCATTGTGTCAGGTAGATGTTCGGTATATAGAGATTATTCAAAAGTGTTCTGCATGTGTCAGGAAGATTGCAGGTGTGAATAGCAGACTTAAAGAGGGATCAGCATGTGTAGGTATGGATGTCAGGTGTTATTAGAGACTATCCAGTCGTGTGCCAGCATTGTGTCAGGTAGATGCCAGGTGTATTAGCTTACTGCGGGTCCAAGATATGTGTCAGTTAGATGCCAGGTGTATAGAGACAAACCAGAGTGTACAGCATGTGTCAGGTAGATGCCAGGTGTATAGAGACTTACCAGAGTGTCCGCAATGTGTCAGGTAGATGACAGGGTAAAGAGATTTACCAGAGTGTACGTCATGTGGGACAGGTAGGATGTCCAGGTGAATAAAGAACTTTACCAGGAGTGTCCAGCATGTGTC
Source organism: Phyllomedusa bahiana (assembly GCA_025379985.1). Taxonomy (NCBI): domain Eukaryota; kingdom Metazoa; phylum Chordata; class Amphibia; order Anura; family Hylidae; genus Phyllomedusa; species Phyllomedusa bahiana. Next base: position 9,635 of record JAODAL010019584.1, read on the forward strand.
ACGGTAGATGCCCAAGTGTTTGAGACTTACCAGAGGGTCCAGCATGTGTCATGTAGATGCAAGGTGTATAGATACTTACCAGAGTGTCCAGCATGTGTTGGTTAGATGCTGGTGTATAGAGACTTACCAGAGTGTCCACAGTGTGTCTGGTAGATGCCAGGTGTATAGAGACTTACCAGAGTGTCCAGCATGTGTCAGGTAGATGCCAGGTGTATAGAGACTTACCAGAGTGTCCAGCATGTGTCAGGTAGATGCCAGGTGTATAGAGACTTACCAGAGTGTACAGCATGTGTCAGGTAGATGCCAGGTGTATAGAGACTTACCAGAGTGTCCAGCATGTGTCAGGTAGATGCCAGGTGTATAGAGACTTACCAGAGTATCCACAGTGTGTCAGGTAGATGCAAGGTGTATTGAGACTTACCAGAGGGTCCTAGATGTGTAGGTAGATGCCAGGTGTATAGAGACTTACCAGAGGGTCCAGCATGTGTCAGGTAGATGCCAGGTGTATAGAGACTTACCAGAGTGTCCGGCATGTGTCCGGTAGATGTCAGGTATATAGAGACCTACCAGTGTGTCCAGCATGTGTCAGGTAGATGCCAGGTGTATAGAGACTTACCAGAGTGTCCAGCATGTGTCAGGTAGATGCCAGTGTGATTTAGAGATTACCAGGGGTCTGCATGTGTCAGGGTAGATGGCCAGGTGTGTTTAGACTTACAGTGTGTCACAGCAGGTGTCAGGTAAGAAGATGAGGTGTATAGAGACTTACCAGTGTGGTCCAGCCATGGGTCAGGTAGATGCCAGGTGTATAGAGAACCCTTTCATGTTCCACCCCCGGTTTTCCCGGTAGAGCCAAGGGGTATAGAAGACCTTTCCAGAGAGTCCAGCATGTGTCAGGTAATGGCCCGGTTATAGGGACTTACCCTAGGGGTTGAAACATTGTCAGGTAATTTCCAAAGGGGAAAGAGACTTACCCAAGGGGTTTCCTCATGTTCAGGTAAATGCCAAAGGTTGGGATTTGAACTTAAACCCGGGGTTTTAGCAAATTGTCAGGGAGATGGCCAGTGAAAAAACTTTTCCAAAAGGTCCCCGATTTTGCAGGTAGGGTGCCCGGTTTATAGAGACTTAATTAGAGGGTCCATATGGGGGGGTCAGGGAGATTCAAAGGGGTAAAGAGACTTACCAGGGTTCCCGCATGTGTCAGGGGATGCCCGGTGTATAGAGAAAATTACCAGAGGTCCACATTTTGTCGGGGAATGTTTTGTTTTATAGAGCCTTTCCAAATGTTCCAGCAAAGTGTCAGGGAGATGTCAGGGGGTAAAAGAGAAATTACCAGAGTGTCCACATTTTTTGTCAGGGAGATGCCAGGTGTATTGAGACTTTTCCCCGAGGTTTCCCCCATGGGGTCAAGGGAGATGCCCCGGTGTTTAAAAGACCTTTCCATGTTCCTCATGTGTCCCGGTAGTTTTCCAGGTTTAGGGCTTACCAGAGTGTCCCGCATGTGTCAGGTGATGCCATTTTATAGAGACTTAAAAAAAAGGGTCCAGCCCTGTTCAAGGTTTGAGCCGGTTTATAAAAGACCCTTTCCAAAGGTCCCATGTTCAGGGTTTGACCATTTGGTAAAGAAATTACCTAGAGTCCCATGTGTCCAAGGGAGATTGCCCGGTTTTATAAAAGACTTTCCCGAGGGTTCCCGCCTGTTTCAGGTAGAGCCAGTGTATAAGACTTACCAGAAATTTTCCAGGGATTTGGGCAGGTAATTCCCGGTGTATAGTGATTACCAGGGGGAACCCGCATTTCCGGGGAGATGCCCGGGGGTAAAGCATCTTAACCCGAGGGTCCCCAATGTTCAGGGAGATGCCGGTTAAAGAGACTTAAAAAACCCGGAGTGTCCCCAAAACCAATGTGTAAAGAATTTTAGGTGTTTTTTTTTTTAAAAGCCCTTTCCAGAGTGTCCAAACATGTGTAAGGGAAAAGGCCGGTGTAAAAGAGACTTACCAAAGGGGCCCCGCCCTGTAACAGGGAATTTTTCCCGGGGTATAAAAGACTTACCAGAGTGTCCAGCATGTGTCAGGTAGATGCCAGGTGTATAGAGACTTACCAGAGTGTCCACAGTGTGTCTGGTAGAGGCCAGGTGTATAGAGACCTACCAGAGTGTCTAGCATGTGTCAGGTAGATGTCAGGTGTATAGAGACTTACCAGAGTGTCCAGCATGTGTCAGGTAGATGTCAGGTGTACAGAGACTTACCAGAGTGTACAGCATGTGTCAGGTAGATGCCAGGTGTATAGAGACTTACCAGAGGGTCCAGCATGTGTCAGGTAGATGTCAGGTGTATAGAGTCCTACCAGTGTGTCCAGCATGTGTCAGGTAGATGCCAGGTGTATAGAGTCCTACCAGAGGTCCAGCAAGTTGACATGTTATATGCCATGTGTATATGAGACTTTACCAGAGTTTCCAGGCATGTGAAAGGTAGATTTCCAGTGTAATAGAGACTTACCAGAGGGTCCAGCATGTGTCAGGTAAGTGCCAGGTTGTATAGAGATTACCAAGGGTCCAGCAATGTGTCAGGTATATTTGCCATGTGTATAGAGACTTAACCATAGGATCCCAGCATGTGTCAGGTAAACGCCAGGTGTCTAGAGACTTACCAGAGGTCACAGAGCATGTGTCAGGTACATGGCCCAGGTGTATAGAGACTATCAAAGGGTCCCATCATGTGTCAGGTAGATGCAAGGTGTGTATAGACTTACCAGTGTGTCCAGCATGTGTCAGGTAGATGCCAGGTGTATAGAGACTTACCAGAGTGTCCAGCATGTGTCAGGTAGATGCCAGGTGTATAGAGACTTACCAGAGTGTCCAGCATGTGTCAGGTAGATGTCAGGTGTATAGAGACTTACCAGTGTGTCCAGCATGTGTCAGAGGTCAGTGTCATGTGTATAGAGATATTTACCAGAGCGTCCAGCATGTGTCAGGTAGATGCCAGGTGTATAGAGACATACCAGAGTGACCAGCATGTTTCAGGTAGATCCAGGTGTGTAGAGACTTACCAGAGTGTACAGCATGTGTCAGGTAGATGCCAGGTGTATAGAGACTTACCAGAGTGTCCAGCATGTGTCAGGTAGATGCCAGGTGTATAGAGACTTACCAGAGTGTCCAGCATGTGTCAGGTAGATGTCAGGTGTATAGAGACTTACCAGAGTGTCCAGCATGTGTCAGGTAGATGCCAGGTGTATAGAGACTTACCAGAGTGTCCAGCATGTGTCAGGTAGATGCCAGGTGTATAGAGACTTACCAGAGAGTCCAGCTTGTGTCAGGTAGATGCCAGCTGTATAGAGACTTACCAGAGTGTTCAGCCTGTGTCAGGTAGAGGCCAGGTGTATAGAGACTTACCAGAGTGTCCAGCATGTGTCAGGTAGATGTCAGGTGTATAGAGACTTACCAGTGTGTACAGCATGTTGTCAGGTTATGACTGCAAGGTGTATAGAGACTTACCAGAGTGTCCAGCATGTGTCAGGTAGATGCCAGGTGTATAGAGACTTACCAGAGTGTCCAGCATGTGTCAGGTAGATGCCAGGTGTATAGAGACTTACCAGAGTGTCCAGCATGTGTCAGGTAGATGCCAGGTGTATAGAGACTTACCAGAGTGTCCAGCATGTGTCAGGTAGATGCCAGGTGTATAGAGACTTACCAGAGTGTCCAGCATGTGTCAGGTAGATGCCAGGTGTATAGAGACTTACCAGAGAGTCCAGCATGTGTCAGGTAGATGCCAGGTGTATAGAGACTTACCAGAGTGTCCAGCATGTGTCAGGTAGATGTTAGGTATATAGAGACTTTTCAAAGTGTTCAGCATGTGTCAGGAAGATGCCAGGTGTATAGAGACTTACCAGAGTGTCCAGCATGTGTCAGGTAGATGCCAGGTGTATAGTGACTTACCAGAGAGTCCCAGCATGTTCAGGTAGTATGCCGGGGTGTATCGAGGAGACTATACCAGAAGAGTCCAGCAATGTTCAGTAGATGCCAGGTGTATAGAGACTTACCAGAGTGTCCAGCATGTGTCAGGTAGATGTCAGGTGTGTATAGAGACTTACCAGAGTGTCCAGCATGTGTCAGGTAGATGCCAGGTTTATAGAGACTTACCAGAGTGTCCAGCATGTGTCCGGTAGATGTCAGGTGTATAGAGACTTACCAGAGTGTCCAGCATGTGTCAGGTAGATGTCTGGTGTATAGAGACTTACCAGAGTGTCCGGCATGTGTCAGATAGATGTCAGGTGTATATAGACTTACCAGAGTGTCCAGCATGTGTCAGGTAGATGTCAAGTGTATAGAGACTTACCAGAGTGTTCATCATGTGTCAGGTAGAGGCCAGGTGTATAGAGACTTATTATGGATTATACATTGTTGCTCTGTATCTGCAGGACAGGAAACCACCACCAGTGACTGGAGAGATTCAGGACAGGACTCCTGGACCATTGACTGGAGAGAGATATTCACCCGTCCCGGCTCTGACGTAATCCTGCCCCTGAGATATAACCTGACTATAGATATGGAGAATACGTCTCGATGTGATCACTTTACCTGGAGGTATGAAGAGTCCCCATGGCCAGTCGGGATTGTAAGAAGTAAATTCTGTATTCTGGAGGAAGATGTTCTCACCAAGTTTATTAGGGAAACACTGGAGAGGCATATACCCCAGCGTGACCTCTCCCGTATGGCTAATACCAAATACCTGGATAAACCTCTGCCCCTCATCATCTTCACCCGTTTCTCCAATTGTAACATCTCACTGGACGGACACCTGACCCTCATCAACGTCTCCAGTAACCTCAGCGGGAATTACTCAGTCACTGTGTACAGTCCATCAGAATCAGAGGTGATATACACAGGTTATTACACTCTCCATGTACAGGGTAAGTGACCCCCGGCTACATCTACTGTACACAGTCATTATTATCTCTCCCAAAAAATAATCACACCCCCCCACTCCAGGTGACCCCCAGCAGTGATATGAGGCCACAGTTTAGATGGGGGGCGGCCGAGGTGTTTTGTACCCATCCCTCTGGGGGCAGAGCTGTTCTCTTATATTCACTGATTAAACAATGGATATAAATGTGATAAAAGATTCACCATGCTACCTGTGACTGTCTCCCAGTTTGGCCAATCAGTACGATGTATAACACGCTGGTTGCGTAATGTCCCAGGGAATCCTCTGCACGTTCGCTGCATCACTGGAAACGTGCATCATTGTCTCCCATCTACAATGATGGTGACATCTACTGGTTTTGATCCTTTATGTCTGTTGCCTCCAGATTCTGAATGTGACAGCCGGACCCCTGCTTCGTAGCGTCCAAAGGTGTAGCTATTTACATGCAGAGGACACTTTTGCAGGACATAATTCTCCGTTTGTCATAACTCCTCATGGGAGTTTCTTTATCACAATTTATGACTGCCAGGTTCCAGAGTATGCATTTACCAACCTAGACACCAAATATGAATATGAAAGAGTTGTAGCTTAACCCTGCGGTTCTGTTCCGTCAAAAATGACCGAATTTGAAATTTGATATTTTTTAAAATATTCATTATGCGTGTTCATTGACTTGTGTTTCATTGACTTTTCCTCATGTTGAGTGGGTTCTTACTAATAGCATTTTTTTATTATTATTTGTTAACTTTTTGCTCCACGTCTTTTTTTAACACTTGTACTGTTCGGAGCTCAGAAATGACCGATAGCCCTTGTTATAACTAATTCTCCAGGCCCATTTTTAAAAAAAAATAAAGGTTTTTAATCTCATTTGGTCTATATAGTTATTCACTACTATTTATCAATGTATCTAGGTCCTTTTGGGTCCGCTTTATGCAGATTTACACATACATACATTTTCAAATTATGGATACTGTATATGATTCCTTTCCAGTATATGTTATGTGCTGTTCTTATAGAAATGGGTTCAATTCATTTGTACAACTTTTCACATGAAAAATTACACAAAAAAAATAAAAATTAAGTTTTTTGATTCATTTTTCATTTGTTTATGAATAACCATGTCACATGACAGTATAATAATGCAAAAGGAAATTTTCAAATAAAACACTTATATTAGTTAAAAATCCAGACTTTAATAGGCCCGGTCAAAAACATGACTGGAACAATATATGTGTATAGTAGAACCGAACAGAATAGCAGGGTTAAGAAAAAAAACAATTCTGTGGTTTCCTAAAGGCCGAAAATCCTGGTATTTGATACAGGAGGAGTGGCTGAGTTTCTTGAGTTCACATGAGTGGGTTACCAAAAACATGGAATATGAAGGGAACGGCTTTCATGTCTGTATATTTGTAATGTATGTTATACACGTAGATAAGTCCAGTCTTGCTGGCATCTGGTGTGCTCTCTGGAGTCGGCCACTGTGGCCTCTTCCATTCTTCTATCGTTCTCATAACCTGGTTATCATCCTTCATTGGAACCTCTATCAAAGGCTTGACTGAGTTATCCATTATACCCCACCCCACATTCAGTTCTCTCATCTCTCCTAGAATCTTCCCTCCCCTCACGCTCTGCTCCCTCCTTCCACTCTCCTCTCTTTGTACTTGCTGATGGTTTCCTTCATTTATTTTGTGTTATCTTGATAATGTTTCCTCACACAATGCCCATTTCCTTCAGATCCGGTGTCGGAGCCGCTCCTGAACGTTTCATGTCTCCCAGACGGTGGAGCCGACATCATCTGTACATCGGACACTGGGGACGATCCCCGATTTTCCTTTATGGTTAATGAAGCTCCATTGCTGGAGAACGTCTCCTCATCCAGGACTATGGGAGAGGTCAGAGGGGTCAATTTTACTATGGTCTCTCCTGGACCTTGGAATATTACATGTTCTGTGAGGAACCAGGTCAGCTACAAAGAGACCAGGAGAGCTCAGGAGAGATGTCCAGGTAAGTTCCTCTTATGGAGGTCAGTTCCTCTTCTTAATATGGGCACATAAATTATCAGGACTCCAAGTCTTGTGCATTTACCAGATCTTTATCTTCTCAACATCCACAAATCTTACATCAGAGTGTGAACAGGCGGCTGGTTAATAAGTTAGGATGTCTTGGTTCTCCTGCAAATTAGTCTAAGCAGCCGGTATAAGAGGAGAAATACAACTACAATTGCAATCAATACTGTCACAGCCAGAGCTACGTCATCATCACAGTCATACAACTGGAGTACTGAAAAAATGTATGCACATGCGCGAAACAGCTGTGCATGCGCACTACATTCCACAAAAAGTGCGAGCACCAAATAATGCAGCTTCTACATGGAATAGAGAAAAACCAATAGACATAGAGACCTAGATCTAAATGTTATGCTCCATAAGCCCAAAATCATATTGTTGGGGGAACACCCTGAACTGAATGTGAGTCACAAGAGCAAAACATGGACTTGGGAGGAGAAAAGAGGGACGAATATAGTCAGGTTGTAATATAAGTAACATAAGTACATAGTCTGCCTTGAGTAAGAAGTGCTGACCAAAACCGTAAGTGATGAGGCAAGACTTCCCCCAAGAGCCGAGTGCTCTGATAAAGTAAACATGCGAGCCCCAGAAAGTTCCTAAGAGCTACCTAAGAGTACAGAGAACTGAAGAGATGTATGGGCATGTGCGGAAAAGCTGCGCATGCGCTGTGCACCACATTCTACTGCTAGTGTGAGCACCAAACAGAGCATCGTTAACCAGGAATAAGCTTGAAACACGTTCACAGCATATGTTCCAGGGCCTGAACCCCCTTTTTATACCACATGCCCCTTTTGCACAAGCCACCTAATTTATACAACTGTGTAACCGCTCTGGAGGAAAGCTGATTGGGGGACGACGCGTTACTTTCCTGAACCTTGGATATCTTGGATATAGATCAATTGGTTTTCCTGCTCAGTCAGTCCAGCTGTGGTGCCACCCTTCTGCACCAAGTGATGCATTTTCCACCAACTATTATGTAAAAAGCAGCCTCAGCCATATGATAACAGCTGCAGGAGATTTACCGACTCTCCAAGGAGTCTGGGAGATCTTCCTTACACATACAGTGATGCCAGGGCAGGGTCTCATGATGCTTTGCCCTAAAGCCACAACTACATAAGGATCAGCCTCGAGCCATATGGCAGCAGCTTTGGGAGATTTTCCGACTCTCCCAGGAGTCTGGGAGATCTTCTTTCCGAACACCGTGATGTCAGGGAAGTGTCTCATGCTTTATCCTTAAGCCACAACTATACAAGGATCAGCCTTCAGATATATGGCAAAAGCTGCGGATTTTCCGACTCTCCCAGGAGTATGGGAGATCTTCCTTCTACACACATTAATGCCAGGGCAGGGTCTCATGATGGTTTGCCCTAAAGCCACAACTATATAAGGATCAGCCTCCAATCATATGACAGCAGCTGCAGGAGAGTTTCCGACTCTCCCAGGAGTCTGGGAGATCTTCCTTCTGTACACTATGATGCCAGGGCAGGGTCTCATGCTTTACCCTGAAGCCACAACTATATAAGGATCAGCCTTCAGCCATATGGCTTTGGGAGACTTGCCAGCTCCCCCAGAAGTCTGGGAGATCACCCCTCTGAGCAAGAGTCTCCCAGGAGAGTTGGCGAGAATGGATTAAATTACATGATCATTACATAGATTGGATCATTAAAGACACTGCCAAACCTTATATGTGACCATTTTATTTTTTTAAAACAAATTTAAGAAAACATTTTTATTGGTTAAGCAGGTTTTGTGTTTTTTAAATTCTTTTTATTTTTTGATGTTTAACTATGTTTTACTGTGTTTTTTGTGAGCTTTTGTTTTTCTTTCCCTTTAATTGTCCCACTTGGGTACTAGACCATGTGATCATTTGATCAGTGTCATAATGCATAGTAATACATTCCTGTATATTGCAATAGCATTTGGGAGGTTCCAATAGTTAGACTGAAGGAGAACCCTCCCCCTATCAACCACTTACATGCCACTGTAGCTACTGGCTGTGGCATGTAGCAGGTTAAATGACTGATCAGAGCTAACGCCATCCCCGGCCGGATAGTCTGGTCACAGCTTATACACCCACAGCATCCAAATGTCATCTGGGTTTCCACTGACATTTATAGATTGTTAGAAGCCAACTTTAGATGTCTCTTTGCCTCTTAGTTGCTCCATCAGATCCCGTCCTGGATCTCTCGTGTCTCCACAGCGGCAGCCTTCAGATCTCCTGCTCTGTGGATAATGGAACAGATCTCATCTTCTCTCTGTCTGTGAATGGGAAATTACTGTCTAATAATGTCAGGACAGAACAGAAAAGCTTTAATGTTGTGTCACCATCACCTGGACCTTGGGAGGTTCAATGCCTTGTGAGGAACAGTCACGGGGAGAAGAAGAGTGAGAACAGGATGTACGACACTTGTCCAGGTGAGTACGGACAGGATCTATCACAGGAATCTGTCTACATTATTGACCCATATCTGCAGGAGCCCAATAACCCCCAACTCTAAAAACTACAGTCCACCCCTAATAACGAAAACCAATGAATCCTGATCCTAAGAAATGAGGTCTGACCACCTTCCAACAAGAGAATTAAGGTCTAACAACCTCTGACTCTGAAAACTAGGGTCCAACCTTCTTGAATCTTCAGAACTGGGGTCTGACCACCTCAGATCCTGAGAACTCGGTCTGACCACCTCTGATGATGAGAACTGGGTCTGACCACCTCTGATCTTCAGAACTGGGGTCTGACCACCTCTGATCTTCAGAACTGGGGTCTGACCACCTCTGATCTTCAGAACTGAGTCCTGACCCTGTCTTCAGAATTGGAGTCTGACCACCTCTGATCTTCAGAACTGGAGTCTGACCACCTCTGATCTTCAGAACTGGAGTCTGACCATCTCTGATCTTCAGAACTGGGGTCTGAACACCTCTGATCTTCAGAACTGGAGTCTGACCTCCTCTGATCTTCAGAACTTGGGTCTGACCACCTCTGATCTTCAGAACTTGGGTCTGACCATCTCTGATCTTCAGAACTGGAGTCTGACCCACTCTGATCTTCAGAACTGGGGTCTGAACACCTCTGATCTTCAGAACTGGAGTCTGACCACCTCTGATCTTCAGAACTTGGGTCTGACCATCTCTGATCTTCAGAACTGGAGTCTGAACACCTCTGATCTTCAGAACTGGGGTCTGAACACCTCTAATCTTCAGAACTGGGGTCTGACCACCTTTGATCTTCAGAACTGTGGTCTGACCACCTTTGATCTTCAGAACTGGGGTCTGACAACCTCTGATCTTCAGTACTAGGGTCTGACCACCTCTAATCTTCAGAACTGGGGTCCAATCACAGATGATCGTACAATTGATGGATCCTCTAAGTTGCAATAGGTTTGGTGACGGCTAGCCTGCAGAGTTTAAGAAGTCTCCCCTTTCCTCACCAGTAGCCTCTGCAGGAGGGTTTGGAGTTTCCCAGTCTTATTCCCAGTTTGCAGTCCCACGATTAGCCACTGACTAGCAGCGGGAGTCTTGAAGGAACTGGAGCATAGTCAGAAACTGAGCCAAGATGAATTACCCGAGGCACAGTCAGAAGACAACAAGTTTAGGATGGGACAAAGACATGAACAGGACGTGGGTTCAGCACATAGCGTGTAAGTTACAACACCTTGGAGTCACAGGCTGGAGACCAGAGGTCATGTTTTTAAACTACATCTCCCAGCATACCTTGACTGTGACAGCAGCTTGTCAACCCAGGTTGAGGCCCAAGTTGAACATTTCCCCTTGTATACGCTTCTCCTCACAGCTGTCTCTCTTTGCCTCCTAGTTGCTCCATCAGATCCCGTCCTGGATCTCTCATGTCTTCACAATGGGAGCCTCAACATCTCCTGCTCTGTGGAGAATGGAACGGATCTCATCTTCTCCCTGTCTGTGAATGGGACGTCAGTTGTAGATAACGTCACAACGGAGGAGAAAAGGGTTAATGTTGTATCATCATCACCTGGACCTGGGGAGGCTCAATGCTCTGTGAAGAACATTCACTGGGAGAAGAATAAGACCAAGACATATGAGGCTAGTCCAGGTGAGTGCAGACAGGTTCTGTCTATGAAATATAAAAATAAATTGTAGAGTAAATTTGTAGTCACAAATCAAAATGCATCAAACCACCTCCGACAGGTCAGTCTCATCCTGCCATCATTACATAGTCTATGGTCGCTGATGAGTACATGGTTGTGTATGATGTGGTGTACCCGATGTGAATGGTGAACAACATATAATGGTTCCACACTCCTGTAAGATGTCAAGTGCTCAGTGGAAAAAAGCCTATCAGGCCTTGAGCACCCTCTCCGGCTCCACACACATAACCTCCCAAGCTTAGGTCCTTAATGATACATTTTTCTTCTGTGTTTAATGCTCAAATATACACTCTAAAGGATCTAAAGGTGTGCCGGGGAATTTCTTCTTATCTTGTGAGTGATGGTGTTATGGGCTTGTTGGTAGAGTTCTTACATAGTTTTTAATCTGAAACTGTAATGAATGGTTGGTGGTGGACACTGCTCTACTTTATTTTGGTCATACTTCCAAGTATCCTCCCAAACCTCTCATAGGGATACAAAGTCTCCTGATCCCGGAAATGTTGTCAAGTCTCCTTGGCCTCTGGAAAAGATGTCAAGTCTCCTGGGCTCCTGGAAAAGGTATCAAGACTCCTGAGCTCCTTGAAGAGTTGTCAAGTGCCCTGGGCTCCTGGAAGATTTGTCAAGTATCCTATGCCCCTGGAAGAGTTGTCAAGTGTCCTGGGCTCCTGGAAGAGTTGTCAAGTATCCTATGCTCCTGGAAGAGTTGTCAAGTGCCCTGGGCTCCTGGAAGAGTTATCAAGTATCCTATGCTCCTGGAAGAGTTGTCAAGTCTCCTGGGCTCCTGGAAGAGTTGTCAAGTATCCTATGCTCCTGGAAGAGTTGTCAAGTCTCCTGGGCTCCTGGAAGAGTTGTCAAGTATCCTGGGCTCCTGGAAGAGTTGTCAAGTCTCCTGGGCTCCTGGAAGAGTTGTCAAGTGTCCTGGGCTCCTGGAAGAGTTGTCAAGTATCCTATCCTCCTGGAAGAGTTGTCAAGTATCCTGGGCTCCTGGAAGAGTTGTCAAGTATCCTATGCTCCTGGAAGAGTTGTCAAGTCTCCTGGGCTCCTGGAAGAGTTGTCAAGTGCCCTGGGCTCCTGGAAGAGTTGTCAAGTATCCTGGGCCCCTGGAAGAGTTGTCAAGTGTCCTGGGCTCCTGGAAGAGTTGTCAAGTATCCTATGCTCCTGGAAGAGTTGTCAAGTGCCCTGGGCTCCTGGAAGAGTTGTCAAGTATCCTATGCTCCTTGAAGAGTTGTTATGTCTCCTGGGCTCCTGGAAGAGTTGTCAAGTGTCATGGGCTCCTGCAAGAGTTGTCAAGTATCCTATGCTCCTGGAAGAGTTGTCAAGTATCCTGGGCTCCTGGAAGAGTTGTCAAGTATCCTGGGCTCCTGGAAGAGTTGTCAAGTGTCATGGGCTCCTGTAAGAGTTGTCAAGTGTCCTGGGCTCCTGGAAGAGTTGTCAAGTATCCTGGGCTCCTGGAAGAGTTGTCAAGTGTCATGGGCTCCTGGAAGAGTTGTCAAGTATCCTGGGCTCCTGAAAGAGTTGTCAAGTATCCTATGCTCCTGGAAGAGTTGTTAAGTCTCCTGTGCTCCTGGAAGAGTTGTTATGTCTCCTGGGCTCCTGAAAGATTTTTTAGGTCACCTGGGCTCCTGAAGAGTTGTTAAGTCACCTGGGCTCCTGAAGAGTTGTTAAGTCACCTGGGCTCCTGGAAGAGTTGTTTAGTCTCCTGAGCTCCTGGAAGAGTTGTTATGTCTCCTGGGCTCCTGAAAGATTTTTTAAGTCACCTGGGCTCCTGAAGAGTTGTTAAGTCACCTGGGCTCCTGGAAAAGTTGTTTAGTCTCCTGAGCTCCTGGAAGAGTTGTTATGTCTCCTGGGCTCCTGAAAGATTTGTTAAGTCACCTGGGCTTCTCGAAGAGTTGTTTAGCCTCCTGGGCTCTTGGAAGAGTGGTTAAGTGTCATGGGCTCTTGGAAGAGTTGTTAAATGTCATGAAGACCCAGAAGAGATGTGTAATCTCCTGGACTCCTAAAATAGTTGACAAGTCTACCAGGCTCCCAGACGAGTTGGCAGGTCTTCTGGGCATTGTACATTTGCAGATCTTAGCGGGTGCAGGCACAGAAGCTGTGCTCTCACTATCAGAAGTAGGAGTCAACTGTATTGCCAGGTAATGTACTGCCAGGAGCTTAAACTGCTGTTTAACCTCCTAGATGCTGCAGTCAAGAGCAGTCACAGCATCTAGGTGTTTGACAGAGGGATGGCGCTACCTCTATCCCCCATCAGCAGCCCCACAATGCAATCATGGGGTGCAAATGTTTGTTATGCAGCCATAGTGATGATTGCTGCTCTGTCCTATGTGTGCGGAGCATAAGCTCACAGACAGCTAAACTCTTTCTCAGCAATGCATTGACAAGGAGCGATGTCCATACTTCAACTTTATTGCAAGGGATAGTGTAAAACTGGGGAAAGAAAGAGAAAGCACTTATTGTAATATAACAGCATGAAACACAAAATATTACATAAAGCAATGCAGACATGAACATGTGCATGAAATACAGTAACATACAGTATATAGATGTGTGGATATATACAGTATATATGTGAGGGGAACAGTGCTGTCTGCCACAAGCAAGGTTCTAAACGTAAACTGTAATAACAGCTAGGGACATAGAACACAATAATATACACTACCATTCAAAAGTTTGGGGTCACCTGGACAATTTGTGTTTTCCCCGATACTTTTATTTATCAGTTTCAGAACTCTCGTCCGGACCTCGACCAGGTGAGAAAGAGGGATTGTCTTCTTCGCCCTTTGCTGTCGTCGCTCCCTTTGCAGCGATTCCAGCATTGCAGACCTTTCTAGCTGGTAATTTGCTGAGGTCATCTGGATAAATCCCCCCCTGCTTCCAGAAGCCCCTCCCCCATGCTTCCAGAAGCCCCTCCCACAAGTTGGATTGGCTTGATGGGCACTTTTTGTGAACCATACGGTCAAGCTGCTCCCACAACAGTTCAATGGGGTGAGATCTGGTGACTGCGCGGCCGCTCCATTACAGATAGAATACCAGCCGCCGGCTTCTCCCCTAAATAGTTCCTGCATTATTTGGAGGTGGCTTTCCTTATTCAATATCCCTTTTACCTTGTACAAATCTCCCACTTTACCAGCAGCAAAGCCACTCCAGAGCATCACATGACCTCCACCAGCACCAACCCCAGACCATCCCTCGACCTCCACCAGCACCAAAGCCACCCCAGACCATCACATGACCTCCACCAGCACCAAAGCAACCCCAGACCATCACATGACCTCCACCAGCACCAAAGCAACCCCAGACCATCACATGACCTCCACCAGCACCAACCCCAGACCATCACATGACCTCCACCAGCACCAAAGCCACCCCAGACCATCACATGACCTCCACCAGCACCAAAGACACCCCAGACCATCACATGACCTCCACCAGCACCAAAGCCACCCCAGACCATCACATGACCTCCACCAGCACCAAAGCAACCCCAGACCATCACATTCACTCCACCAGCACCAACCCCAGACCATCACATGACCTCCACCAGCACCAAAGCAACCCCAGACCATCACATGACCTCCACCAGCACCAACCCCAGACCATCACATGACCTCCACCAGCACAAAAGCAACCCCAGACCATCACATTCCCTCCACCAGCACCAACCTCAGACCATCACATGACCTCCACCAGCACCAAAGCAACCCCAGACCGTCACATGACCTCCACCAGCACCAAAGCAACCCCAGACCGTCACATGACCTCCACCAGCAACAAAGAAACCCCAGACCATCACATGACCTCCACCAGCACCAAAGCAACCCCAGACCATCACATGACCTCCACCAGCACCAAAGCAACCCCAGACCATCACATGACCTCCACCAGCACCAACCCCAGACCATCACATGACCTCCACCAGCACCAAAGCAATCCCAGACCATCACATGACCTCCACCATCACCAACCCCAGACCATCACATGACCTCCACCAGCACCAACCCCAGACCATCAGATGACCTCCACCAGCACCAAAGCAACCCCAGACCATCACATGACCTCCACCATGCTTGACAGATGGCGTTAGGCAACCCCAGACCATCACATGACCTCCACCAGCACCAACCCCAGACCATCACATGACCTCCACCAGCACCAACCCCAGACCATCACATGACCTCCACCAGCACCAACCCCAGACCATCACATGACCTCCACCAGCACCAACCCCAGACCATCATATGACCTCCACCAGCACCAACCCCAGACCATCACATGACCTCCACCAGCACCAACCCCAGATCATCACATGACCTCCACCATGCTTGACCAATGGTGTCAGGCCTCTTCCAGCATCTTTTCAGTTGTCCTGTGTCTCACAAATGTTCTTCTGTGTGATCCAAACACCTCAGACTTTGATTTGTCGTCCATATCACTGCTTCCAATCCTCCTCTTTCTAATGTCTGTGTTCTTTAGCCCATATTAATCTTTTCCTTTTATTAGCCAGGCTCAGATATGGCTTTTTCTTTGCCTCTCTGCCCTGAAGGCCGGCATCCCGGAGTCACCTCTTTACTGTAGACGTTGACACTGGCGTTTTGCGGGTACTATTTAATGAAGCTGCCAGTTGAGGACCTGTATGGCGTCGATTTCCCAAACTAGAGACTCTAATGTACTTGTCTTGTTGCTCAGTTGTGCAGCGGGGCCTCCCACTTCTCTTTCTACTCTGGTTAGAGCCTGTTTCTGCTCTCCTCTGAAGGGAGTAGCACACACCGTTGTAGAAAATCCTCAGTTTCTTGGCAATTTCTTGCATGGATGAGCCTTCATCTCTCAGCACAAGACTAGACTGTCGAGTTTCACATGAAAGTTCTCTTTTTCTGTCCATTTTGTGAGTTTAATCGAACCAACAAATGTAAAGCTCCAGATTGTCAACTAACTCAAAGGAAGGTCAGGTCTATAGCTTCTCTAATCAGCAAAACTGTTTTCAGCTGTGCTAACATACTTGCACAAGGGTTTTCAAGGGTGTTCAAAATATCCAATAGCTTTCTTACACAGTTAGCGAACACAATGCACCATTAGAACAGTGGAGTGATGGTTGTTGGGAATGGGCCCCTATACACGTATGTAGATATTGCATTAACAGCCAGAAGTTTTCAGCTAGAATAGTCATTTACCACATTAACAATGTATAGAGGGGATTTCTGATTCATTTCATGCTCGCTTCATTGAAAACAACTGGGCTTTTCTTTCAAAAATAAGGAAATTTCTAAGTGACTCCAAACTTTTGAATGCTAGTGTACATCACTATATAATAACATACCAGTGAGGCTACTTTAGGCCTGGATGGGAGAGGATATTCAACATGCTTCCACTCAGCATGTGTCCAAGAGAAAATGGCTGAAGAGGAGTATGATAATGTCAGCAGGCTCGGGTGGTATGGTTATGGTAGCCCTCATGGAACATACTTAGGAGTGTATGTCAGCTAACAGTGTGCACAAACAGCCACTAGATGGAGTTGTTGCAACTGAAAAACAGAAATACAGCATATAAACATAAGAAATAATGCTAAAGGCACGACAACTGACATGCATAAAGCTTTTTAGGCTGGAAATAGGTATGTGTCACATGACATTATCAGTAAGGTTTTTCATTTGTGACAAGTACATTGAGGTTTTTCATCTGTGACATGTGCTATAAGAATTTTTGTATTTGTGACATGCGCAGTAAGGATATTCATCTGTGACATTGGCAGCAAGGCTCTTTTATCTGCAGGACAGGGCTGTGACAACCTCCTAGTGATGTCAGGAACTGGGGGTGGGACTGTGATAACCTCTTAGTAACATCAGTACCTAGGGGTGGGCCTGTGACAACCTTTGAGAAATCTCACAACACAAATACACCTATTATTTGTATACAATAGTATGCACCTCTTTAGGTTCAGTCAGAATGTGAGTCTTCCATAGCTCACATGTTAAACATCAACGGCAAATTGACCAAACTTTCTTTAAAATACTTTCTCCTTTTAATCATTAGCGATACAAAAAACAGACAACAGTCATAGTAGACATAGAAATAAGGTACAAGACCTATCACGCACCAGCGTAGATCATATTCACAATGGTATTAGATATGAGGATAGCTGGAGAGCAAGAGCCGTCCGCACACCCGTGAGACGTTTCGAAGAATTAAAGATACATTCTTCCCCTAAGATTAAAAGTTGCAAAAGGTTTTTATTTTAAAAGAAAGTTTGGTCAATTTGCCGTTAACCTTTGAGAAATGTCAGTCAGACATGACATAGAGACCAATTGTTGTCAACATTAGTAGCTGTTACATGGGTCCATAGTGAGGATAGTGACTGTCTCTCATGAACCTGATTTTGGTCATTTTCTCCTCATCCTCTAGAAATTGGCAGCGTCTTTTGGGGTCACCTCGCCTTCCACAGTGGGGTGTGTGTCCTGTACTCTCTGCTCCTGCTCTGTATGGTCCGTGACCTCAGAAAAGTGAAGGAACGCTCATAGAGAGACGGAGAAGAAGAGACGTCATGGAGGAGTCACCCCCAAGCTGATGCCACCACCGGAGGAACCGCAGGAAGCTACAACCTCTGAGACCTCTGCTACATCAAGTCATTGCTATAGGGGCAGTGTTATAGGGGCAGTGTTATAGGGGCAGTGTTATGGGGGCAGTGTTATAGGGGCGGTATTATAGGGGCAGTGTTATGGGGGCAGTGTTATAGGGGCGGTATTATGTGGCAGTGTTATGGGGGCAGTGTTATGGGGGCAGTGTTATGGGGGCAGTGTTATGGGGCGCTGTTATGGGGGCAGTGTTATGGGGGCAGTGTTATGGGGGCAGTGTTATGGGGGCAGTGTTATGGGGCAGTGTTATGGGGGCAGTGTTATGGGGGCAGTGTTATGGGGGCAGTGTTATGGGGGCAGTGTTATGGCAGCCTGGGGCTCTATATATGAGGGACACGGGAAGCTCCTCAGGTCTCACTTTCCTTCTCTGACCAGATCTTATATCCCCGGGATTCTCTTCTGGATTCTGTTCCTCCATCTGCGAGGCCTGGGGTAGAGGACATGACCTCAATACTGCCATATAGAGCCCCCATATTACTGACCTGTGCAGCCCACATAAAACATACATCTGCAGTGAAAAGTAAGTGAACCCTTTGGGATTCCCTGGATTTCTGAATTGATTATTGATTTAATGTGTCTGATTGTATCAAAGTCGCAATTATAGAGAAACACTAACTAATCACACACAGACAGATCTGCTGCTCATGGCTATTACTGACATCAACAGGGCAGGGAGGAAAAGTAAGTGAACCCCTGAACGTTATAACCTGTGGATCCTCCTGTAGCTTTAAATTAGATTTGCACATTATAGAGGAAGAACACTCTCCCAGGAGCATTGTGGGACATCCAGGTGGTCTCTGATAATCTGGAGATGGGTCGCTGTGTGTTTTGTCGGGCAGCAGCTCCTTCCTGGTCTTCTTCCATGACCACCAGTCTTGGTCAGTGCTCTCTAATAGTGGCCACATGGACAGAGGGTCCTGCAGGTTGTAGAGTCTCTGGGGGGCTTCTGCTGTTTAGGGATCTCCCGTTCTGCTCTTTGAAGGAAGAGGACACTTGCTCTTCGGGAAAGAGGGACAGTCCTGAGCCTCCTCTATTTATATACAGTGTCCGTTGGGACTGATGACCCCCTGGTCTGTAGCTTTTGTGCCTTCTCCTCCTTCATGTGCCCCTATAATTTGTCCATTGAGTCTCCCAGAAGTTGTCAGCAGCGAGGCCTGATCACACCGATATCTCCTGAGAAGAACAGATTAGTCACTGACCAGGCTCTGTGAGGCCCCTATGGCCCTTGCACCTCACCTCCTTACCTGGTGCACCTCCTGGCAATCAGATATCATTAAGACAAGGGTCACTTACTTTTTCTCCCTGCACTGTGGATGTTACTCAGTGTAAAAGCCATGAGCAGAAAAGATGAAAGTTTTATTAGTTACATTTTGTTTGCCCAAAATTATGAATTATACAATAGGACAACATTGTAGAAATAAATGCAGAAACCCAGGGGAATCAAAGGGTGTCACTTACTTTTTATCCCAGCACATTGGAAGATTGCTCATTAAGCCATGAGCTTTACAGCTGTCTGTGTGTTATTAGTTACACTGTGTCTATAATTGTGACTTCTATATAATTACACCACGTAGCATTAGTGGTCAATGATCCAGGGAATTCCAAAGGGTTCACTTACTTTTTCTCCCTACAAAGTGGATGTCTATCCTATGAATACATGAGCGGTGCAGCTGTCTGTGTGTTATTAGTTACATTGTGTCTATAATTCTGACTTAGATACAGTCAGATCAGTGTACTAGTGATTAGTGCACAAATCCAGACAATTCCAAAGGGTTCACTTACTTTTTCTCCCTGCACAGTGGATGTTTACCCTGTAAATACACAAGCAGTGCAGCTGTCTCTGTGTTATTCGTTTCATGGTTTGTCAAGAATTGTGACTTAGATACAATCAGATCACAGTGTGTCAGTGATTAGTGCACAAATCCAGACAATTCCAAAGGGTTCACTTACTTTCTCTCCCTGCAATGTGGACGTTACTCATTGTTCTCAATAAAAGCCATGAACACAACTGTCCGTTATAAGTTACATTGTGTCTATAATTGTGACCACATTGTGTTAGTGATCACTGATCCAAACAACTCCAAAGGGTTCACTTACTTTCCTCCCTGCAAATTCTACTCAATGTTCTCAATAATAGCCGAGAGCAGCAAAGTTGTCCGTGTGTTATTAGTGACATTGGGGGACATGCATGAAAACTGTCTTGTTCTAAGACTTTCTTTGTTGCTCATAGCAACCAATCAGAGCCCATAGCAACCAATCAGAGCTCATAGCGACCAATCAGAGCCCATAGCCACCAATCAGAGCTCATAGCAACCAATCAGAGCTCATAGCAACCAATCAGAGCCCATAGCCACCAATCAGAGCTCATAGCAACCAATCAGAGCCCATAGCCACCAATCAGAGCCCATAGCAACCAATCAGAGCTCATAGCAACCAATCAGAGCCCATAGCCACCAATCAGAGCTCATAGCAACCAATCAGAGCCCATAGCCACCAATCAGAGCCCATAGCAACCAATCAGAGCCCATAGCAACCAATCAGAGCCCATAGCCACCAATCAGAGCTCATAGCCACCAATCAGAGCCCATAGTGAGTAATCAGAGCCCATCACCAATCAGAGCCCATAGTGAGTAATCAGAGCCCATAGTGACCAATCAGAGCCCATAGTGAGTAATCAGAGCCCATAGTGACCAATCAGAGCCCATAGTGAGTAATCAGAGCCCATAGTGACCAATCAGAGCACATCGCGACCAATCACAGCCCATAGTGACCAATCAGATCCCATAGTAACCAATCAGAGCTCATAGACACCAATCAGAGCCCATAGCCACCAATCACAGCCCATAGTGACCAATCACAGCCCATAGCGACCAATCAGAGCTCATAGCCACCAATCACAGCCCATAGCCACCAATCACAGCCCATAGTGACCAATCAGAGCCCATAGTGACCAATCAGAGCCAATAGCAACCAATCAGAGCCCATAGTGACCAATCAGAGCCCATAGTGACCAATCAGAGCCCATAGAGACCAATCAGAGCTCACAGCAACCAATCAGAGCCCATAGAGACCAATCAGAGCCCATAGCAACCAATCAGAGCCCATAGCGACCAATCAGAGCCCATAGCAACCAATCAGAGCCCATAGCGACCAATCAGAGTGCCCGTTTCATTTTTTCAGAGCTCTATATGGAATGAAAGAGGAACTCTGATTGGTTGCTATGGGCAACAAGGAAAGTCTTAGACATATACAGGTTTCATACCTGTGACCCATTGTGTCTATAATAATGACTTACATACAATCACATTGTGCTGGTATTTATGATCCATGGAGTTGAAAAGGGTTCACTTACTTTTTCTCACTGTATTGTGGGTATTACTTAATGTTGTGTCATCACGCCGCCAGCCCGGGGGCGCTCCTCTGGCAGCTCCTAGACCGCACGGCCCAGGCAGAGTGACGGCCAGAAGGACGAGGTGCTTGACAGGGGAAAGAGAAAGGTCAGTGTTATTGGTATTATTTTTTCATTGACAATGTAACAACTTACCTACCTATGAAGGGTTCCTTTTACTCTGGGGGGATCTATGTCCTGCCCTAACTATAGAGGGACCTATGTACCTGCCTAATTTTGGGGGGGGACCTATATCCTGCCTAATTATAGAGGGGAGCTATATCCTGCCTAATTAGAGGGGACCTATATCCCTCCCTAACTAAAAAGGGGGGCCTATATCCTGCCTAACTATAGGGGGACCTATATACCCCTAACTATAGGGGGGAAACCTATATACCTCCAAATTAGGGGGGGAAAACCTATTACCCCCTAATATAGGGGGGGCCCTATTCCCTGCCTAACTTTAGAGGGACTATATACTGCCTAACTATGAGGGGATCTTTCTTCCTGCCTAACTATAGAGGGGACCTATATACCTGCCTAACTTTGGGGGACCTATATACCCGCCTAACTATAGGGGGGCCTATTACCTCCCAAAACTATAGAGGGGACCTATATACTCCCTAACTATGAGGGGTCTATAACCTCCTGTTATGAGGGGACTTAATTTTTTCCTTACATAGGGGGGCCCTATACCCCCTCCTAATTATAAAGGGGACCTATATACCTCCTAACTAGAAGGGACCTATTACCGCCAAAACTATAGGGGGACCTATATCCCTGCCTAACTATAGGGGGGCCCTATATACCTGCCAAAACATAGGGGGGGCCCTAATACCTGCCTAACTATAGAGGGGATTTTAATACCTCCCAAAAATAGAAGGGACCTATATACCTGCCTAACTATGAGGGGATCTATGTACCTGCCTAACTATAGAGGGGACCTATATACCTGCCTAACTATGATGGAATTCCCTGCCTGCTTATGAGGGGCCTATTTTTCTCCAACATTAAGGGGCCCTATATACCTCCCTAACTATAAAAGGGACCTATATCCCTGCCTAACTATAGAGGGACTATTCCCTCCCTAATTATGAGGGAACCTATATACCTCCCTAACTATGAGGGGACTTATACCTCCCCCTAACTATAGAGGAGACCTATATACCTCCTAACTAAGGGGATCTTTATACCGCCTAATTAGGGGGGGACCTTATACTGCCTAACTATAGAGGGGACCTATATACCTGCCTAACATAGGGGGGCCCTATTTACCTCCAAACATAGAGGGGACCTATATACCCCCTAACTTGGGGGGATCTTATCCCTCCCTGCTTATGAGGGGACCTTTTTTTGCCTAACTTTGGGGGGATATATACCTACCAATTATAAAGGGGGGCCCTTATATCTGCCTAACTATAGAAGGGACCTATTTTACCTCCCTAATTAGAGGGGACCTATTTTTCCCTCCAAACTAAGAGGGGAAACCTATATGCCTGCCTAACTATAAAGGTGACCTATATATCTAACTATAGAGGGGACCTATGTACCTGCCTAACTATGAGGGGGCCTATATACCTGCCTATGAGGGGATCTATGTACCTGCCTAACTATAGAGGGGACCTATTTACCTGCCCAACTATGATGCGACCTATACCTGTGCTTAGGGGGGGGACCTTATATCGCCTAACTATAGGGGGGCCTATATACCTACCTAATTATAAAGGGGGCCCTATATACTGCCTAATATGAGGGTCATTACTGCCTAACATAGGGGGGGCCCAAATTTTCCCCTCCCTAATTTTGAGGGGACCTATATAGCTGCCTACTATGGGGGAAACCTAATCCTCCCCAAAATATGGGGGGACCAAAATTTCCCTGCCTAGTTGAGGGGACCTATATGTTCCAAATTATAGAGGGACCTATATATCTCCCTCTATGATGGGACCATTATACCTGCCTAATTATAAGGGGCCCTCACTCACCGGCCACTTTATTTGGTAACCATGCTAGTAAGGGTTGGACCCCCCTTTTCCCTTTCAAAAACGCCTCAATTCTTCGTGGCATAGATTCCACAAGGGGTTGCAACGATGCTCAATTTGGTACCCAAGGGGCCCCAAAGAGTGCCAAGAAATATTCCCCACCAGACACCAACCCCCACCCGAACTTTGATAAAAGGCAGGATGGATCCATGCTTTCATGTTGTTGACCCCAAAATTCTGACCCTACCACCCGAATGCGAGCGAAATCGAGACCATCGGGACCTGCAACTTTTTTTCCAATCTTCTACTGTCCAATTTCGTGGCTTGGGCAAATTGGAGCCTCTTTTCCTGTTCTTAGCTGAAAGGAGGGACCCGGTGTGGTCTTCTGTGGTCCCCATCTGCCTAAAATTTCGCCTACTGTCGTTTCAGAGTGCTCTTTGCCTACCTTGGTTGTAACGGGTGGCTATTTGAGTCACTGCTCCTTTTTATCACTCGAACCAGTTGCCCATTCTCTTTGACCTCTGGCATAAACAAGGCATTTCCCCCCACAGGACTCCCGCTACTGGAGTTTTTTCTTTTTGGGACCATTTTTGTAAACCCTGAGGGGTTTGTGCTAAAAAATCCGGGAGATCAGCAGTTTTGAAATACTAGACCCCCCTTCTGGCACCCCAAAAACCAGGCCACGTTCAAGGCACCCAAAAACACCTTTTTCCCCTACGTGTGGTTTGAACTGCGGAGATTGTCTTGACCATGTTCTACATGTAAATGCACTGATTGCCGCCATGTGATTGGCATTAAAATTAAGTTTAACGAGCAGTTTGGGCAGGTTACCTAATAAATTGCCGGTGAGGTATATACCCGTCTAAAGAGGGTGGGACCTATATCCGTCTAACTAGAGGGGGAACCCATATACCTGCCTAACTATGAGGGACCTTATACCCGCCCAACTTAAAAGGGGATTATACCTTCCCAACTTTAGGGGACTTTACCGCCAACATAGAGGGGGGGCCCCTTTTACCTGCCTAATAAGAGGGGGGCCATGTACCTGCCAACATGGGGGGTCTATGTACCCGCCTAACTTTAAGGGGGGTTATTACTGCCCAAATAAGGGGACTATTACCTCCCAAAATATAGAGGGGCCTATATGCCTCCCACTAAAAGAAGGGACCTTTTATATTCCCTAACTATAGGGGGACCCATATGCCTGCCCAATTATAGAGGGGACCTTAATCTGCTAGCTATGATGGGACCTTTACCCGCCCAATTATAGAGGAGACCCCATATACCTGCCTAATTGAGGGAAACCTATAACTGCAAAATATGTGGGGACCTATATACCGCCTAACTAGGCGACCTATATCCTGTCAACTTTTAGGGAACCTTTAACCGCCCAACTTTAGGGGACCTATATACCTGCCGTTATGAGGGGACCCATATACCTTTCCCTAACTATAAGGGGGACTTATACCCCCAACTATTAGGGGACATATATACGCCTAACTATAGAGGGGACCTATATACCCGCCAACTATGAGGGGAAACTATGTACCTGTTAACTCTTGAGGGGGCTTATATTTTTCTGCCTAAAATAGAGGGGACCTATATGCCTGCCTAACTATAGAGGGGGCCTATTTTACCTGTCTAAATATGAAGGGACCTATAACCTGCCCACTATTTATGGGGACCTATATACCTGCCTTACTACGTGGGAACCTATATACCTGCCTAAATATGATGGGACCTATATGCCTGCCTAACTATAGACAGGACCTATATACCTGCCTAACTATGAGAGGACCCGTATAGCTGCCTAACTATGAGGAACCTATATACCTGCCTAACTATAGAGGGGACCTATATACCTGCCTAACTATAGAGGGGACCTATATACCTGCCTAATTATGAGGGGACCTATATAGCTGCCTAACTATGATGGGACCTATATACCTGCCTAATCTATGGGGGACCTATAACTACCCAACTATAGAGGGGACCTATATAGCTGCCTAACTATAGAGGGAACCTATATACCTGCCTAACTATGAGGGGACCTATATACCTGCCTAGCTATGAGGGGACCTATATGCCTGCCTAATTATAGAGGGGACCTATATATCTGCCTAGCTATGATGGGACCTATATACCTGCCTAATTATAGAGGAGACCTATATACCTGCCTAACTATGAGGGAACCTTTTAATGCCTAACTATGTGGGACCTATTACCTTCCCAAATAGGGAACCATACCCCCTAACTTGAGGGGACCCATATACCTGCCTTTTTGATGGGACCCATATAACCCGCCTGCTTATGAGGGGAACCTATTACCCGCTAACTATGAGTGGACCTATATGCCTCCTAATATGAGGGGAAATATACCTGCCTAACTATGAGTGGACCTATATACCTGCCTAACTATAGAGGGGACCTATATATCTGCCTAACTGTAGAGGGGATCTATATAGGGAACCTATGTACCTGCCTAACTATGGAGGGGACCTATAGATGTGCCTAACTATGAGGGGACCTATGTACCTGCCTAACTATGAGGGAACCTATATACCTGCCTAACTATGAGGGAACCTATATACCTGCCTAACTATGATGGGACCTATATACCTGCCTAGATATGATGGGACCTATATACCTGCCTAACTATGAGGGAACCTATATACCTGCCTAACTATGAGGGGACCTATATACCTGCCTAACTCTAGAGGGAACCCATATACCGGCCTATCTATGGAGGGGACATCTATACCTGCCTAACTATGGAGAGCACTCATATAGATGTCTAACTGTGAAGGGGACTTGTATACTAGCCTAACTATGCAGGGGACTGATACCCATACCTATCAAGGAGGGGGACCTATTTACCTGGATACCTACCGTATATAAGAAGAGGACCTATATATCTACCTATTGAGGGGGCATATATAACTACCTACCAAGGGGGCCTATATACTTATTTAATATAAGCACTACAAAAATGGTGACAGTGCTAAACTCTATTTCCTGCACCCCTAAAGGTTATGGCTGTGGTCTGTCTTCTGGGGGTGCAGGGGATGAAACTCAGGACACACAATATGATCCTGGGGGTACGGGTCACAGCCGCAGCACAACCTCCAGGTGGTCGGTTCTCTTTTATTTTTCTCCAGGACAGTGTGCCTGTTATTTGTGGCTCATAAGCCCCCCCTCCAGCAAAATACAGCCCCACTTATCATCCCATGACCCCCCACCACCACCACCATCACCCCATGTACAGAAGTAGGGAATGGGTAAGGAGCTGCTGGAAAGGGGAGGATTCTAAGATGTGTGTGTGGTGAATTCTGCCGGGAGAAGTCATTATGGTGGTCTGGGCCGAAAACAAGGGGAAGACGACGTCTACGATCAGAGAAGATGTCACCTGTGAGTTGCCGGCTGAAACTACACTATAATCACTTCTATGTCTGCAGAGCCCGTGTACAACTGGTAGTCACTATGTGGTGCTCGCATGTGCTCATGGTCTGGCAGTATTATCTAGGCTTTAGGTAGAATTGGAGTTGATGCTCTTGGTATTGGCGGACGTTTTTAGTAACAGTATGATGGTGACACGTGTGGTGTATCTGCTCCATGTATGGGTGCATTATCTGGTGACCAGATTATTTACACTATTGCACATAAATTAGAGGTTTTAAAAAGGCAATGGCCTCAGCGCTGATCTTCATTACACAGTGACTGCTGAGGGGATGGACGGGAGCACAGAGGGCCCTGGATGTTTTGGGATCCTAGCAACGCCCCTGTTTGTCATTGCTGATTTTCATTATACAGTGACTGCTGAGGGGAAATTAGTACAAATCCCTGTCGCAGTGAACAATGTGCCATGAAAAGTGCTGTGTGAACCGGGCCCTACTGAGAAAAGCGCAGCACAGAGGGCCCGGCCCTGGATGTTTTGGGATCCTAGCAACGCCCCTGCTTGTCATTGCTTGATATAATCTAGCCCAGCAGGACTCCTGACAGAGGATGTTCTGCGAGCTACTGACCTGCAGGGGGGCGCCACACAACCATGGATACAGGGCAGCTCCACCTCACACAAATCTCACACTTCAATGTCTGGTTTATTAGAGGAAGCGTTCTCGCCTCAGACCGATGCGCTGCAGAAGTTCTGCCCCGAGCTCTGCACAGCCAGGGTTATACCTTCCAGGGGGTGGAATAGTGGGAGATGAGGCTGCCCAGCAGTGACCCCTCTCCCCAGCCCTGTATCTCCCACATATGGGGGTCCTGTCCTTCACTATGATCTGAGACACATTAGATGACACCTCGTCTATAAACATTTCACACCCGAAGGTGTCAGAGCGCGAGGAAACTTCTGAAGAAAATCACATAAACCACAGCAACGGCCGGACTCTCACAGGAACTGCCGGACTCTCACAGGAACTGCCGGACTCTCACAGGAACTGCCGGACTCACCGCCTTCTCTGAACATTCGTACAATTAACACTTATAGAGCAAATCATGGAGTCTGCTCTGCGTCTCGTCCAAATCTGGGCTCTCATCACTGGAACCAGCGGTGAGTGTTCATCTTATCACTTATATAGCACCAACATATTCTGTAGTGCAGTATGGAGCCTGTCTGCGTTCAGAGGAGCCTCTGGTCTGTATAGATAGTGTCAGACTGAGGTGCCTGGGCCACCGGTAGAGTTAGTTCTTGGGGCCCACCAACTTGTTTGATTCTTGGGGCCCCCGAGTAGAGTTGATTCTTTGGGCCCACCAGTGGAATCGATTCTTGGGGACCACCAGCAGAGCTGGTTCTTGGGGCCACCAGTGTGGGTGATTATTAGGACTCACCAGTGGAGATAATTCTTGGGGCCCACCAGTGGAGGTGAATCTTGGGGACCACCAGTGGAGATGATTCTTGGGGCCCACCAGTGGAGTTGATTCTTGGGGACCACCAGTGGAGATGATTCTTGGGGACCACCAGTGTGGGTGATTATTAGGACTCACCAGTGGAGATAATTCTTGGGGCCCACCAGTGAAGGTGAATCTTGGGGACCACCAGTGGAGATAATTCTTGGGGCCCACCAGTGGAGTTGATTCTTGGGGACCACCAGTGGGGATGATTATTAGGACTCACCAGTGGAGATAATTCTTGGGTCCCACCAGTGGAGTTGATTCTTGGGGACCACCAGTAGAGATGGTTCTTGGGGCCCACCAGTGGGAATGATTATTAGGACTCACTAGTGGAGATAATTATTGGGGTCCACCAGAGGAGTTGATTCTTGGGGCACACCAGTGGAGTTGATTCTTGGGGACCACCAGTAGAGATGGTTCTTGGGGCCACCAGTGGAGCTGATTCTTGTGCCCACCAGTGAAGATGATTCCTGGGGCCCACCAGTGGAGTAGATTCTTGGAGCCCATCAGTGGAGTAGATTCTTGGAGCCCACCAGTGGAGTAGATTCTTGATGCCACCAGTGGAGATGATTTATCTCTGCAGGGAATCTCATCTTAAATGTCAGGATCCAGAACTCCTTCCTTTAGGATCTCCCATCGTTGAGAGTATTATGTAATAAAAGGGGCCCACCGTGAAGGTGAATTTTGGGGACACCAGTGGAGTATTCTTGGGCCCACCATGGAGTTGATTCTGGGACCCCGTGGGATGATTATTAGGACCACCAGTGGAGATAATTCTTGGGGCCACAGTGGAGTTGATTCTTGGGGCACCGTAGAGAGGGTTCTTGGGGCCACCAGTGGGATGATTATTGGATCACAGTGGAGAAATTTTGGGTCCCCAGGAGTGATTTTTGGGGCCCACCTGGAGTGTTTTGGGGCCACCAGTGAGGTGATTTTGGGGCCACCAGTGAAATGATTCTTGGGCCACAGGAGTACTTGGCCCACAGGAAGATGATCCGGGCCACCGTGGGTGATTTTTGGGACCCATCGTGAGTAGATTCTTGGAGCCACCAGTGGAGATGATTCTTGTGCCCACGTGAATAGATTCTTGTGCCCACAGTGGAGTAATTCTTGGGCCCACATGGATAGATTTTGGCCCACCAGTGGAGTAGATTTGGAGCCCACGGGAGATGATTCTTGGGGCCCCCAGTGGAGATGATTTTGTGCCCACAGGGAGTAGATTTGGAGCCCCAGTGGGTAATTCTGGAGCCTCAGGAGTAATTTTGGAGCCCACAGGGAGTAATTCTTGATGCCACCAGTGGAGATGATTTATCTCTGCAGGGAATCTCATCTTAAATGTCAGGATCCAGAACTCCTTCCTGTTAGAGGTGTTGTAGTTCTGTCTCCTCTTCTTGTTGGATGTAGTATCTATAGCATAAAGATGAAAATACTGAGAACTCCACTGATAACCGTCAGTAATGTGCCCAGCCACCCCTGATGAGTTACCCTTCATATAGTTTCTATCAGCGGTGATTTCTGAGACTCTTTCTTTTACTTTCCGTGTGGTGCATCTTCCACACTGGTCGGTTCCCATCTCCGGGGACTAAGAAAAACAGACATGGAAAATCATCCAAAATCACAGCAACCCATAACTTGACAATTTATAAGCCTACTACCTGCAGTCACGTGCTCCTGTCCTACAGTGTATATTGGGAACATTCCCCAACCACTAAGGAGGCGTCTCTCCAATCACATCAGTCCTATGAATACTAACACTGATACTTCTCTGTCTGGACATGTGAAACTGTTTCATAACAACCCAAAAAGATTACAATGTTGATGAACGTGTCGAGTCCATGCAGGAACGAGATGTGGTAACCTGAATAAAAGTGACTGCAAGAAGAGGCGCGTCGGGTATATTGACGACGTTCAAGTAGACGTAGGTTCTGCCTGGTACAACCGTTCTATGTATGGCTACTGTTACTGATGATTTACATTGACCATAATATTCATGATAGTAAATGGATACATCAGGTTGATTGCACTTACTTTAGTATCCTCAGCAAATACATGAGAGAGGGGGTTTGTACTTAGTAATATATGTGAGTCCTCGTAAGGCTGTGTCCACATGACAAAATACTCGTCAGATTCGGGATCCTGAAACCACATTGTCTGACGAGTGTTTTCATAGTGTTGGACATAAAGCAGGTTTTATTCTCTCGCCACAGATTTTAGAAGTTTCTGCATTTGGTTTTTCAAGTACATTTTTGTAAATGAAAACGGAGGATCTGAGCCTTCAATACAATGTAAAGTAGTCAGTGCACGGCTTATATCACAGGCTAAATTTGGTGCACCCTCAAAATAACTCACAACAATCAATGTCTAAACCCCTGGCTACAAAAGTGAGTACACCCCTAAGTCCCAATATTCTGTGTGGCTCCATTATTTCATAGCACTGCCTTAACTCTCTTGGGCAAGGAGGTCACTTGAGCTTTACAGGTTGCAGCCACTGGAATCCTCTTCCCTCCTCTATGACGACATCACGGAGCTGGTGGATGGTAGAGACCTTGCGCTCTTCCACCTTCCGTTTGAGGAGGCCCCACAGATGCTCCATAGGGTTTAGGTCTGGAGACACTTGGCCAGTCTAGCACCTTTACCCTCAGTCTGTGTAGCAAGGCAGTGGTGGTCTTGGAGGTGTTTGGGGTCGTTATCATGTTGAATACTGCCCTACGGCCCAGAAGGGAGGGGATCATGCTCTGCTTCAGGATGTCACAGGACATGTTGGTATTCATGATTCCCTCTGTAGCTCCCCACAGCCGGCAGCTCTCATGCAGCCCCAAACCATGACCCTCCCACCACCATGCCTGACTGTCGGCAGTCACACTTGTCTTTGTCCTCCTCACCTGGTTGCCACCACACACGCCTGACACCATCTGAACCAAATAAGTTTATCTTGGTCACATCAGAGAACAGGACATGGTTCCAGTAATCCATGTCCTGAGTCTGTTTGTCTGCAGCAAACTGTTTGTGGGCTTTCTTGTGCTTCATCTATAGAGAAGCTTCCTTCTGGGACGACAGCCATGCAGACCAATGCAGTGTATATCGTATGGTCTGAGCACTAACAGGCTGACCCCCGCCCCTGTAACCTCTTCAGCGATGACTCCTCTCTGGATAGGACGCTGAGCACGTGCACTCAGCTTCTTTGGTCGACCATGGCGAGGCCTGTTCTTAGGAGAACCTGTCGTATTAAACCGCTGGAAAAGCTTCCATCAAATATACTCAGTTAGCCTATGAAAGGTATCGCC
Organism: Phyllomedusa bahiana; assembly: GCA_025379985.1. Lineage (NCBI taxonomy): Eukaryota > Metazoa > Chordata > Amphibia > Anura > Hylidae > Phyllomedusa > Phyllomedusa bahiana. Next base: position 40,911 of record JAODAL010019584.1, read on the forward strand.
CGATTTCTTCATTCTTCTACTACTTTACACTATAGCAAAGTTTCAGATTCTCAGTGTCGTCCCATAAAAAGATTTATAAAAGATACTTTTGTGAGAAACTATATATACACAGGAAAGCAGTTTTTATCACCTCTCTACTACCATGTATCACCCTGCCCCCACCACGCGTAAAAAACCAACCTGTGCGGCCAAATGTATCTGTGGTTTGTGACTCTGAAGAAAGAACTTGGTGATAGGACGTCCCCTCCGGCGGAGATTTCATTTGGGAAGACAATGTACTCCCGGCCCAATGATACAGCGTCATCTGGGTGTAGAAGGGAAAGGATTGTATAAGGCTGTTTTTGATGGTAGAAGCTCTGTATTTCTTGGCACCGTTGGCTTTTCAGACATTAGACTATTGCAGGGACAGGTTTCGGCTCGGGCATCTCTCCAACATCCAGTTGTTGTGTCCTCGATTGCGTAACCTTGCGTTAATATTTATAAGCTCAGACTCCGTGGCCTCCGTACAGACTTCTATCTCCAATATATTTCCCTGTAATGACATTGTAATACCCAGAAGAGGTTTCTACAGCATCCCCCCCTTACATAACACACTGCAACATTGTAACAAACGCCTCTTCATTCACATCACACTGCAACATTGTAACAGACATCCCATCATTCACATCACACTGCAACATTGTAACAGGCATCCCATCATTCACAGCACACACTGGAACATTGTAACAAGCACATCTTCATTCACATCACACACTGCAACATTGTAACAGCCCTCCCATCATTCACATCACACTGCAACATTGTAACAGGCCTTCCATCATTCACATCACACACTGCAACATTGTAACAGGGATCCCATCATTCACATCACACTGCAACATTGTAACCAGGCACCCCCCATCATTCACATAAACACTGCAACATTGTAACAGGCCTCCCATCATTCACATCACACTGCAACATTGTAACAGGCATCCCATCATTCACATCACACACTGGAACATTGTAACAAGCACATCTTCATTCACATCACACTGCAACATTGTAACAGGCATCCCATCATTCACATCACACTGCAACATTGTAACAGACATCCCATCATTCACATCACACTGCAACATTGTAACAGACATCCCATCATTTACATCACACACTGCAACATTTTAACAGACATCCCCACATTCACATCACACACTGCAACATTGTAACAGACATCCCATCATTTACATCACACACTTCAACAGTGTAACAGGCATCCCTTTCATTCACAGCACACACGGGAACAATGTAAAAAGGCACATCTTCATTTCACATCACCCCTGCAACATTGTTAACGGGCATCCCAAATCATTCACATCACACTGCAACATTGTAACAGGCCTCCCATCATTCACATCACACTGCAACATTGTAACAGACATCCCATCATTCACATCACACACTGCAACATTGTAACAGACATCCCATCATTCACATCACACTGCAACATTGTAACAGACATCCCATCATTCACATCCCACACTGCCAACATTGTAACAGGCTTTCCCAAATCATTAACATCACACACTGCACCATTGTAACAGACATCCCATCATTCACATCACACACTGCAACATTGTAACAGACATCCCATCATTCACATCACACACTGCAACATTGTAACAGACATCCCATCATTCACATCACACACTGCAACATTGTAACAGACATCCCATCATTCACATCACACTGCAACATAGTTTCAGGTCTCCCAGCATTCACATCACACACTGCAACATTGTAACAGGCATACCATCATTCATTATATACTCATCATGCAATGCACCTTTATTAATGAACACACAGGTTATACCTTCGCTGCAGGTCCCCACCTGCTATTCAATATGCCTCCAATATTAGTGCAAATGGTATATATACAACGATATGTTTTCCGTAATAAAACATATAATTTTTATTCAAATCTTACATAAAAATTTGAATGTCCAGTGTAAACAGATTTCCACACTTCACTTTCTATATATTGTATTATCATTTGTCATTCACCTGGTGGTTTCATTGAAGTATCTCCTTTTACTCTGCGTAGTCAATGGGAGATTCCCCTCCGGAGTGGATTGTTGCATCCAGCGTCTGTGCTGTGTGACCTTCCTCAACACCTCACCCCTCAAACAGCGCTGCGTCTCGCGACGTTTCAAGAGCTACACGCCCTCTTTGTCAAGCATAGAGGTAACCATTGGATACATCACTTATATATGATTCCTGTGTGTCTCAATGTACATTCATTATCTTAAAAACAATAATGAAAAAAAACAAGCGGTATGCATCAGTATGACGCCATATAACCAAAATTTTTCTTTTTATTCAATTATATGCCGTATCCTATTGTAGCATACTTTTGGTTACTTCCATAGCAGCTGATTTGTTTCAAACTAGAATTCAGGTGTAGACGTTCCAATTGCCCTCTTCCTTTAGGCCATTAGGTGTCAGTGTTTGCATTTTGTGGATCCAAAATACTTCTCTTTGTAACAATTTATTTTTTAAAATATGTGTATCACTTGCTTCTACTTTTTCTAGAAGACACCATTTCAGATCCCATACATTGTGTCCAGATTCATAAAAATGTCTGGCCACCGATGTTTCACCAAATTTTTTATTTTCTACGTCTGCAGAGCTGCAGCAGTGAGACCCAAACGTACAAACGTACAAACAAGAAAAAATAGAAGATTTAATGGTGAACATTTCATCCAAGGTCCTTTCTGAAGAACAGAAAAATATAATTAATTTAAAAGGGCTAAAATTTGTACCTACCCATTCACATTCCAAGTTTGATTTTGAAGTGGACTTTCACAGATTTTGCAGAAAAATAAAATTAAAAAATGCAATATGGTAACAGTAATTCATCATTAAATGTACCTAGAAAATTAATAAAAAGAGTACTTTTGACCCCATAATAATAGTCCCATGCTAGAAACGTTTCAAGAATGGTTAGAAAAGAAGTGGAGGAGAAATGGGATAAATACAAACGTATTGTGAAAAATACAACTAAAAAAGAACTAAGGGCTTTAAAAGAATTGAGACAGGATGAGGAGGTAGTTATTAAAAAGGTGGATATGGGGGGGGGGGTACAGTACTAATGGATCGCAACCAATACATAGAGGAAGCAAACCCCCAAACTAGCAGAGAGTTAGATATAACAGCTCATAAAGATCCAACAAAATTTTTTTAAAAAAAGGAAGAGATGAATACTAATGGAAAAAAGTAAGACAGGAATTTTTGATGAAAAACATATAAAAGCCACGATAACCACCCAGGATACCTATATATATAGGTTCCAAAGACCACAAGGATTAAAAAACCACCAGGCAGACCAATAGTGGGGGGGTATCATCTATACTATATTCCTCTTGCAATAAAATTTTTAATACCCCTTCCTGCAACCCATAGTCAAAACTCTCCCAATGCCAAAGATACCAGTGACCTATTACGAAAAATTAAACAAGTGGATAACGGGATATAACTACATATGTACCCTAGATGTCAAAAACCTCTATACAAATATCCCTAAAAAAAGGCATAAATATAATGAGAAGAAGAATTTAAAAAAAAAATCCCAAATTATCCAACCAAATGATTGCTTTTTTACTAAATTATTAAAACATCATCCTTACAAAAAATTTTCAAATTTGGCAGTAAAAATTTTTATACAGCGACAAGGATTGCAATGGGTTCCCAGCAGCTCCCAGTTAGCCAATATTTAATGGCCAACCTGGAAACTGAATCCATAATATTTTGTCCGCGGAAAAACACAAAAAAAATGTGGTTAAATTTGTGGATGATGTGCTATTATTTGGACGGCACTTTAAAGATTTAAATTTTTTTGAAAGAATTCATAAATACGGGCTCCCCTAATAAAATTCACAAGTAATATTGACCAAAAACCATTGATTTCCCTAGATGTCAATATTAACATAGAAAAAAAAAATTGAAACCAACTTGCACGTAAAAAATGGAGAGGACAACCTTTTTGCATGCAAAAACCAAACATGCCCCCAAGTTAAAAAAAAGGGAATCCCAAAAGGGGCAATTTTTTTAAGGATTAGGCGAATCTGTAACTAATGGGGACTACCAAAAAAACAAACAGAAAAAAATAAAAAAATTTTGTTATAGAGGGTACGATGAAGGGTATAAAAAAATAGGGGATAAATGGGAAAATTTAACTGGGGAAAGCACGCAAACAAAAAAAACAAACAAAAAGACAAAGTTAACCATCACCACCTAGATCACCATGCGAAATAATTTAAAAAAATATTTTAAAATCGTGGGATATATTACAGTAGATCCAAAATAGGTCATCTATTTGGTGATCCCCCCTAGATTTATATTCCCAGAAGGGAAAAATGTAGGTAATGTCCCATTAGGTCGACCTACAAAAAAAAAAAAAAAAAAAGAAACAAACACTAATAGGAACACAAAGGAAAGGTACATATGGATGTCTTGCGTGTCAAAATTGTAAATCAAATAATAAAAGGTGATAGAATATCGCATCCAATGAAAGGGTACCCTATATTTATAAAAAAAAAATTCACGTGCAATTCCAGCAATGTCATATATATGCTAAAATGCCCTTGCGGAAAAGCATATATTGGCCAAACAACAAGACCAGCAAGAGTGAGAATTAATGAACACAGATCACAGATAAAATTGTTCAGAACTAGAATGGAAAAAACAGGTAATAAAGAAAAAGAGGTAGAAAATAAAAAATTTGGTGAAACATCGGTGGCCAGTACATTTTTAAAGAATCTGGACACAATGTATGGGATCTGAAATGGTGTATTCTAGAAAAAGTAGAAGCAAGTGATACACATATTTTAAAAAATAAATTGTTACAAAGAGAAGTATTTTGGATCCACAAAATGCAAACACTGACACCTAAATGAAGAGTGCAATTGGAACGTCTATACCTGAACAAATCAGCTGCTATGTGAAGTAACCAAAAGTCTGCTACAATAGGATACGGCATATAATGAATAAAAGATAAATATGTTATATGGCCGTCATACTGATGCATACCGCTTGTTTTTATTATTATTGTTTTTAAGATAATGAATGTACATTGAGACACACCCGGAATCATATATAAGTGATGTATCCTATGGTTACCTCTATGCTTGACAAAGAGGGCGTGTAGCTCTCGAAACGTCGCGAGACATAGCGCTGTTTGAGAGGTGAGGTGTTGAGGAAGGCTCACACAGCACAGACGCTGGATGCAACAAGTCCACTCCGGACGGAATCTCCCATGCGACTACGCAAAGTAAAGGAGATACTTCAATGAACCACCAGGTGAATGATAAATGATAATACAATATATAGAAAGTGAAGTGTGGAATCTGTTTACACTGGACATTCAAATTTTTATGTAAGATTTGAATAAAAATTATATGTTTTATTACGGAAGCATATCGTTGTATACATACCATTTGCACTAATATTGGAGGCATCCCATCATTCATATCACACACTGCAACATTGTAACCAGCATCCCATCATTCACATCACACACTGCAACATTGTAACAGACATCCTATCATTCAAATCACACTGCAACATTGTAACAGACATCCAATCATTGACATCACACTGCAACATTGTAAAAAGTAACCCATCATTCACATCACACTGCAACATTGTAACAGGCATCCCATCATTCACATCACACTGCAACATTGTAACAGGCATCCCATCATTCACATCACACTGCAACATTGTAACAGGCATCCCATCATTCACATCACACACTGCAACATTGTAACAGCCCTCCCATCATTCACATCACACTGCAACATTGTAACAGGCATCCCATCATTCACATCACACTGCAACATTGTAACAGGCATCCCATCATTCACATCACACTGCAACATTGTAACAGACATCCCATCATTCACATCACACTGCAACATTGTAACAGACATCCCATCATTCACATCACACACTGCAACATTGTAACAGACATCCCATCATTCACATCACACTGCAACATTGTAACAGGCATCCCATCATTCACATCACACTGCAACATTGTAACAGGCATCCCATCATTCACATCACACTGCAACATTGTAACAGGCATCCCATCATTCACATCACACACTGCAACATTGTAACAGACATTCCATCATTCACATCACACACTGCAACATTGTAACAGACATCCCATCATTCACATTACACTGCAACATTGTAACAGACATCCCATCATTCACATCACACACTGCAACATTGTAACAGGCATCCCATCATTCACATCACACTGCAACATTGTAACAGACATCCCATCATTCACATCACACTGCAACATTGTAACCGGCATCCCATCATTCACATCACACTGCAACATTGTAACAGGCATCCCATCATTCACATCACACTGCAACATTGTAACAGGCATCCCATCATTCACATCACACTGCAACATTGTAACAGGCCTCCCATCATTCACATCACACTGCAACATTGTAACAGACATTCTATCATTCACATCACACACTGCAACATTGTAAAAGATCCCATCATTCACATCACACTGCAACATTGTAACAGGCATCCCATCATTCACATCACACTGCAACATTGTAACAGGCATCCCATCATTCACATCACACTGCAACATTGTAACAGACATCCCATCATTCACATCACACTGCAACATTGTAACAGACATCCCATCATTCACATCACACTGCAACATTGTAACAGGCCTCCCATCATTCACATCACACTGCAACATTGTAACAGGCATCCCATCATTCACAGCACACACTGCAACATTGTAACAGGGATCCCATCATTCACATCACACTGCAACATTGTAACAGGCCTCCCATCATTCACATCACACTGCAACATTGTAACAGGCCTCCCATCATTCACATCACACTGCAACATTGTAACAGGCATCCCATCATTCACATCACACTGCAACATTGTAACAGGCATCCCATCATTCACATCACACACAAACATTGTAACAGACATTCCATCATTCACATCACACACTGCAACATTGTAACAGACATCCCATCATTCACATCACACTGCAACATTGTAACAGACATCCCATCATTCACATCACACTGCAACATTGTAACAGGCATCCCATCATTCACATCACACTGCAACATTGTAACAGACATCCCATCATTCACATCACACACTGCAACATTGTAACAGACATCCCATCATTCACATCACACTGCAACATTGTAACAGGCATCCCATCATTCACATCACACTGCAACATTGTAACAGACATCCCATCATTCACATCACACTGCAACATTGTAACAGGCATCCCATCATTCACATCACACACTGCAACATTGTAACAGGCATCCCATCATTCACATCACACTGCAACATTGTAACAGGCATCCCATCATTCACATCACACACTGCAACATTGTAACAGACATTCCATCATTCACATCACACACTGCAACATTGTAACAGACATCCCATCATTCACATCACACTGCAACATTGTAACAGACATCCCATCATTCACATCACACACTGCAACATTGTAACAGGCATCCCATCATTCACATCACACTGCAACATTGTAACAGACATCCCATCATTCACATCACACTGCAACATTGTAACCGGCATCCCATCATTCACATCACACTGCAACATTGTAACAGGCATCCCATCATTCACATCACACTGCAACATTGTAACAGGCATCCCATCATTCACATCACACTGCAACATTGTAACAGGCATCCCATCATTCACATCACACTGCAACATTGTAACAGACATCCCATCATTCACATCACACACTGCAACATTGTAACAGACATCCCATCATTCACATCACACTGCAACATTGTAACAGGCATCCCATCATTCACATCACACTGCAACATTGTAACAGGCATCCCATCATTCACATCACACTGCAACATTGTAACAGACATCCCATCATTCACATCACACTGCAACATTGTAACAGACATCCCATCATTCACATCACACTGCAACATTGTAACAGCCCTCCCATCATTCACATCACACTGCAACATTGTAACAGGCATCCCATCATTCACATCACACTGCAACATTGTAACCGGCATCCCATCATTCACATCACACTGCAACATTGTAACAGGCATCCCATCATTCACATCACACACTGCAACATTGTAACAGACATCCCATCATTCACATCACACTGCAACATTGTAACAGGCATCCCATCATTCACATCACACTGCAACATTGTAACAGGCATCCCATCATTCACATCACACTGCAACATTGTAACAGGCATCCCATCATTCACATCACACACTGCAACATTGTAACAGACATCCCATCATTCACATCACACACTGCAACATTGTAACAGACATCCCATCATTCACATCACACTGCAACATTGTAACAGGCATCCCATCATTCACATCACACTGCAACATTGTAACAGGCATCCCATCATTCACATCACACACTGCAACATTGTAACCGGCATCCCATCATTCACATCACACACTGCAACATTGTATCATGTATCCCATCATTCACATCACACTGCAACATTGTAACAGACATCCCATCATTCACATCACACTGCAACATTGTAACAGACATCCCATCATTCACATCACACTGCAACATTGTAACAGACATCCCATCATTCACATCACACTGCAACATTGTAACAGCCCTCCCATCATTCACATCACACTGCAACATTGTAACAGGCATCCCATCATTCACATCACACTGCAACATTGTAACAGACATCCCATCATTCACATCACACACTGCAACATTGTAACAGACATCCCATCATTCACATCACACACTGCAACATTGTAACAGACATCCCATCATTCACATCACACTGCAACATTGTAACCGGCATCCCATCATTCACATCACACACTGCAACATTGTAACAGACATCCCATCATTCACATCACACTGCAACATTGTAACAGACATCCTATCATTCACATCACACACTGCAACATTGTAACAGGGATCCCATCATTCACATCACACACTGCAACATTGTAACAGGGATCCCATCATTCACATCACACACTGCAACATTGTAACAGACATCCCATCATTCACATCACACACTGCAACATTGTAACAGGCATCCCATCATTCACATCACACACTGCAACATTGTAACAGACATCCCATCATTCACATCACACTGCAACATTGTAACAGACCTTTCATCATTCACATCACACTGCAACATTGTAACAGACATCCCATCATTCACATCACACACTGCAACATTGTAACCGGCATCCCATCATTCACATCACACACTGCAACATTGTAACAGACATCCCATCATTCACATCACACACTGCAACATTGTAACAGGCATCCCATCATTCACATCACACACTGCAACATTGTAACAGGCATCCCATCATTCACATCACACACTGCAACATTGTAACAGACATCCCATCATTCACATCACACTGCAACATTGTAACAGGGAAACCCCTCATTCACACACGCACCCGCAACATTGTAACAGACCTTTAATCATTCACATCACACCTCAACATTGTAACAGTAATCACATCATTCACCTCACACTGCAACATTGTAACAGGGATCCCATCATTCACATCACACTGCAACATTGTAACAGGCCTCCCATCATTCACATCACGCACTGCAACATTGTAACAGACCTTTCATCATTCACATCACACTGCAACATTGTAACAGGCATCCCATCATTCACATCACACTGCAACATTGTAAAAGGGATCCCATCATTCACATCACACACTGCAACATTTTAACAGGCCTCCCATCATTCACATCACACACTGCAACATTGTTACAGGCCTCCCATCATTCAAATCACACTGCAACATTGTAACAGACATCCTATCATTCAAATCACACTGCAACATTGTAACAGACATCCCATCATTCACATCACACTGCAACATTGTAACAGGCATCCCATCATTCACATCACACTGCAACAATGTAACAGCAACCCAAACATTCACATCACACTGCATCATTGTAACCATCATCCCATCATTCACATCCCCAAACCCCTGCAACATTGTAACAGACATCCTAATCATTCAAACACACTGCAACATTGTACAGACATCCTATCATTCAACTCACACACTGCAACATTGTACAACACCATCCCATCATTCACATCACAAATGCAACATTTTAACAGGCACCCATCATTCACATCACACACTGCAACATTGTAACAGACATCCCATCATTCACATCACACACTGCAACATTGTAACAGGCATCCCATCATTCACATCACACTGCAACATTGTAACAGACATCCCATCATTCACATCACACACTGCAACATTGTAACAGACATCCTATCATTCAAATCACACTGCAACATTGTAACAGACATCCTATCATTCACATCACACTGCAACATTGTAACAGACATCCCATCATTCACATCACACTGCAACATTGTAACATACATCCCACATTTCCCCAAACACACTGCAACATTGTAACGGCATCCCATCATTCACATCACAACTGCAACTTGTACAGTACCCATCATTCACATACCCCACCCGCAACATTGTAAAGGGATCCCATCATTCACATCACACTGCAACATTGTAACAGGCATCCCATCATTCACATCACACTGCAAAAATGTAACAGGGATCACATCATTCACATCACACACGCAACATTGTAACCGCATCCCATCATTCACATCAAACACTGCAACATTGTAACAGACTCCCATCATTCACATCACACTGCAACATTGTAACAGGCATCCAAACATTCACATCACCCTGCAACATTGTAACAGCCATCCCATCATTCACATCACACTGCAACATTGTAACAGACATCCCATCATTCATATCAAAACACTGCAACATTGTAACAGACATCCCAATTATTTAAAATCACACACTGCAACATTGGGAACATACATCCCATCATTCACATCACACACTGCAACATTGTAAACAGCATCCCATCATTCACATCACAACTGCAACATTGTAACAGGCATCCCATCATTTCACATACACTGGCAACATTGGGAACAGACATCCCATCATTCACCCTCACACTGCAAAATTGTACAGCATCCATCATTACATCCACTGCAACATTGTAACAGCATCCCCTCATTCACTCACACTGGGAACATTGTAACAGGCATCCCATCATTTACATCACACTGCAACATTGTAACAGACATCCCATCATTCACATCAACCCGCAACAAATTTTAAAAAGACATCCCATCATTCACATCACACTTCAACATTGAAAAATACAAACCCATCATTCACAATCACACACTGCCAAAAATTGTAAAAGGGATCCATCATTCACATCACACAAATGCAACATTGTAACAGAACATCCCATCATTTACATCACACATGCAACATTGTAACAGGCATCCCATCATTCACATCACACTGCAAATTGTAACAACCTTTCATCATTCACAATCACAACTGCAAATTGTAACCGCATCCCATCATTTACATCACACTGCACATTGTAAAAGGATCCCATCATTCACACACACACTGCAACATTTTAACAGACATCCCATCATTTTCATCCCCACCCCTAAAAATTGTAACAGGGATCCCCTCATTCACATCACACGCAACATTTAACAGACCCTTTCATCATTCACATACACTCAACATTTAACCGCTCCCATCATTCACATCACACACTGCAACATTGAACAAACATCCCACATTCACATCACACACTGCAACATTTAACTGCATCCCTTCATTCACATCACACACTGCAACATGTAACAGACATCCCATCATTCACATCACACTGCAACATTTTAACCAGCATCCCTCATTCCACACACACTGCAACATTGTTAAAGGGCCCCCCATCATTTTAATCCCCACTGCAACATTTTAACAGACACCTATCATTCAAAACACACTGCAAAAATTGTAACAGACATCCCCCCCCAAAAAAAAATTCCCTCACCGCAAAATTGAACAGGGATCCCATCATTCACATCACACTGCAACATTGTAAAGACAACCCCTCATTCACATCCCACATTTACATCACACTGCAACTTGTAACAGGCCCCCATCATTTACATCCACACGCAACATTTTAACAGGCCTCCCATCATTCAAACACGCAACATTGAAAAAAAACTCCCATCATTCACATCACACTGCAAAATTTAACAGGCATACCATCATTTACATCACACTGCAACATGTAACAGGCCCCCCATCATTCACACACACTCAAAAATTGTAACCGGGGACCCACATTCACATCACACTGCAACATTGTAACAGACATCCCATCAACACATCACACACTGCAACATTGTAACCGCCCCTCCCACATTCAGATCCCCCTGCAACATTGTTTAGTACCCATCATTCACAACACCTCAACATTGAACATACATCCCACATTCCATCACACTGCAACATTGAACAGAATCCCATCATTTACACACACACTGCAACATTGAACAGGGGCCCTCATTCACATCCACACTCAACATTTTAACGGGACCCATCATTCACATCACACTGCAACATTGTAACCGACATCCAAAACATTCCCCACCACCCGCAACATTGTAACAGGGACCCATCATTCACATCACACGCAACTTTAACAGACATCCCATCATTCACTCACAAATGCAACATTGTAAATACATCCCATCATTCACATCACACGCAACATTGTAACAACATCCCATCATTCACATCAACGCAAAATTTTTTAACAGACACCCATCATTCACATCACACTGCAACATTGTAACGAATCCCATCATTCACATCACACGCAACATTGTAACAACACCTATCATCACATCACACACGCAACATTTTAAACAGGGATCCCCTCATTCAATCACAACACGCAACATTTTAACAACATCCCATCATTCACATCAACTGCAACATTTTAACAGACATCCCCTATTCACACACACTGCAACATTGTAACCAAAAATCCCCCATTTACATCACACTGCAACATTGTAACAGGGATCCCATCATTCACATCACCGCAACATTGTAACAGACATCCCCATTCACATCACACACGCAACTTGTAACCGGCATCCCTCATTCACATCACACCTGCAACATTTTAACAGACATCCCATCATTCACATCACACTGCAACATTTAACAGGGACCCCTCATTTACATAACACTGCAACATTTTAACATGCCTCCCATCATTCACACACACGCAACATGTAACACTCCCATCATTTACACACCTGCAACATTTGTAACAGTCTCCCATCATTTACATCACACTGCAACATTGTAACAGGATCCCATCATTCACATCACACACGCAAAATTGTAACAGACATCCCTCATTCCATCACACTGCAACTTGTAACAGGATCCCACATCACATAACACGCAACATTGTAACAGGGGCCCCCCATCCTTCACATCACCTGCAACAATTAACAGCACCCATCATTCACATCACACACTGCAACATTGTAACCGGCATCCCATCATTCACATCACACACTGCAACATTGTATCTGTCTAAAGATTATAAAGTGATAACTATGTCCCTATTAGAATCTCCTTCGAGAAGAGGATCAAGTTTCGGGCCCTAATGTTTGGACAGAACATAAATTGTAGATTTAAATTATTATCTTTAATGTTTTCCAAAATTCTCTACCATTTCCGGATCAAATGTCTCCCATCACTTCCGCCCCTTCAGCTTCCGGCCTGAACCGGCCTCAGTGGGCGGCGCCATGTTTTAGTTTTTGCCTCCCTGCATTTCAGCCGCCATATTTGTTTTCTTTCTTCTATGAGGCTTCTGCATCAAGGTCTATTTGAACCAAGAGAAGTTGCTGGGGCTGTGACTCCCCTGTAAATGGGGCTCAGGTATCAGCTCCAGGGGATATCAGCAAAAAACAAGTTCTATACAAAAGCTCCCCAGAGATCATTGTGTGACTTTATGGAGGGAACAATATGTAAAATAAGATAATAAAATACACACATAAAATAATATTATAAAAAAAAAGCTTTAACATTCTGAACGCTGCCCCCGACAACTAGAAATCTAAATGTCTGTGATAGAAAAGTGGCACAAATACAAATCTTATACTAGAGACAGTTTTGGTATTTAAAAATTACAGGTATAATAAATGCAAATAAACTTTAATTTTTAATGTTTCCCTGACATCATTAACAAAGAAAAAAAACTAATGAGAAAATTACATAAAATAAAGTTGACATAATTAGAAGAACCAAGGGCGACAAGAGGTGAGAGTGTTCATACCCCGGAAAATAGTCAGGAATGGCCAGTGAGGAAGGAGGGTAACTGGCTGGTCATGAGGGGGGTAAATGGCCTAGTTAGTAATAGGGTGAGTGGCTGGTCAGGAAGGGGGTAAATGGCCTAGTTAGTAAGAGGGTAACTGGCTGGTCAGGAGGGGGGTAAATGGCCTAGTTAGTAAGAGGGTGAGTGGCCTAGTTAGTAAGAGGGTGAGTGGCCTAGTTAGTAAGAGGGTAAGTGGCGGGTCAGGAGGGGGTAAATGGCCTAGTTAGTAAGAGGGTAACTGGCTGGTCAGGAAGGGGGTAAATGGCCTAGTTAGTAAGAGGGTAAGTGGCTGGTCAGGAGGGGGGTAAATGGCCTAGTTAGAAAGAGGGTGAGTGGCTGGTCAGGAAGGGGGGGTAAATGGCCTAGTTAGAAAGAGGGTAAGTGGCTGGTCAGGAGGGGGGTAAATGGCCTAGTTAGTAAGAGGGTAACTGCCTGGTCAGGAAGGGGGTAAATGGCCTAGTTAGTAAAAGGGTGAGTGGCGGGACAGGAAGGGGGTAAATGACCTAGTTAGTAAGAGGGGGAGTGGCTGGTCAGGAAGGGGGTAAATGACCTAGTTAGTAAGAGGGTAACTGGCTGGTCAGGAAGGGGGTAAATGGCCTAGTTAGTAAGAGGGTAAGTGGCTGATCAGGAAGGGGGTAAATGGCCTAGTTAGAAAGAGGGTAAGTGGCCTAGTTAGTAAGAGGGTAAGTGGCTGGTCAGGAAGGGGGTAAATGGCCTAGTTAGTAAGAGGGTAAGTGGCTGGTCAGGAAGGGGGTAAATGGCCTAGTTAGTAATAGGGTGAGTGGCTGGTCAGGAAGGGGGTAAATGGCCTAGTTAGTAATAGGGTGAGTGGCTGGTCAGGAAGGGGGTAAATGGCCTAGTTAGTAAGAGGGTGAGTGGCTGGTCAGGAAGGGGGTAAATGGCCTAGTTAGTAAGAGGGTGAGTGGGCTAGTTAGTAAGAGGGTGAGTGACCTAGTTAGTAAGAGGGTGAGTGGCTGGTCAGGAAGGGGGTAAATGACCTAGTTAGTAAGAGGGTAACTGGCTGGTCAGGAAGGGGGTAAATGGCCTAGTTAGTAAGAGGGTGAGTGGGCTAGTTAGTAAGAGGGTGAGTGGGCTAGTTAGTAAGAGGGTGAGTGGGCTAGTTAGTAAGAGGGTGAGTGGGCTAGTTAGTAAGAGGGTGAGTGGGCTAGTTAGTAAGAGGGTGAGTGGCCTAGTTAGTAAGAGGGTAAGTGGCCTAGTTAGTAAGAGGGTGAGTGGGCTAGTTAGTAAGAGGGTGAGTGGCTTAGTTAGTAAGAGGGTAAGTGGCCTAGTTAGTAAGAGGGTGAGTGGGCTGGTCAGGAAGGGGGGTAAAGTTCCAGTCAGACTGAATAGATGAAACATGAATGATAAATATATATAAATGTTGGAGTCTGTTTGTAGAAGGAAGTGTCCTGTGTGTTAGGGCAGATTTTGGAGAGTGTCACAGCTGCTATGTTACATTGGAGCAGTCAGTTGGAAGTTGCAGGACAAGTTTTGGGGATTATACAGAGGCCACGGCCGTTGAGTCTGAGCTTGTAAATATTAACACAAGGTTATGCAATCGAGGAAGCAGAAATAGGATGTTGGGAGGAAGCCCGAGCCGGGACGTGGGATGTCCCTGCAACAGTCTCATGTCAGAAACACCAATGAGTCCAAGAAATGCAAAACCTTATAGTTGTTTCTATCATTAAAAACATTGTTATAAAATACTTTCCCTTTCTGTGTCCAGATAATGTTATACCATCAGTCGGGGGGGATGTGTTCCCAAATGACATCACCACCGGGGGACATAATATCACCAAATAATATTTGGGTGTCAGGCAGTGGCCAGTTGATATTTGTAAGTGCAGTGACAACAAATGCAAAACCCACCGTTATGGAGGCAAATAACACACACCACTGCAAAAAGAGCAAATACCAGATCCAGAGGTTTCTACATTGTAACATTCATTCCGTCATTCACATCACATACTGCAACATTGTAACGCTGCCTCTAGGGATGGACGAGTGTGATACGCCCCCTGGAGGTTTGGACAGATGGGGGGGATCACTGCCCCCTGGAGGATGGGACGAAAAGTGGGTACTGCCTCCTGGGTTTGGAAGGATGTGTGATCACGGGCCCCTTGAGGATGGGAAAAATGTGTGATCACCCTCTGGAGGTGGACAATGTGTGATCATGCCTCCCGGAGGTTTGGACGGGTGTCACTGCCCCCTGGGGGTGGGGACAATGGGTTTTACTGCCTCCCCGGAGGGGGAGGGGGACAATGTGTGATCATGCCTCCGAATAGGACAGAGGTGTATGCCTGGAGGTGGGACGATGGTTTATCCCCCCCCTGCCTCCAGAGGATGGACAGATGTGTGATCATCCTCCCAAGGATGGGACCCGATGTGTGTTTACTGCCCCCTGAGGATGGGGACAGTTTTGACACTGCTCCCCGAGGATGGAAAAGTGGGATCATGCCTCCCCGGAGGGTAAAAAATGTGGGATCACGCCCCCCCTGGGGATAGGACAGTGTGTGATCCTGCCCCCTGGGGGAAGGAAAGATGGTGATCCCTCTTCCGGGGAGGGGCAGTGGTTATCACTGCCCCCTGGAGGGTTTGGACGATTGTGATCATGCCTCCCGGAGGATGGGGCAGAAAGTGTGATCCCTTCCCCCCCGGGGGGAAGGGGAAAATGTGTGTCCTGCCTCCGGAGGTGGACAATGTGTGATACCGCCTCCCGTGGGTTTTGGACAGATTGTGATCACCTCCTCCCGGAGGATAGGGGCGATGTGTGATCAGCCCCCGGGGATAGGCAGATGTGTATCATGCCCCTAGAGGTGGAACAGTGTGTGTTTACTGCCTCCTAGGGTTGGCAGATGGTGATCACTGCCCCCTAAGGGGGTAGGGCAGATGTGTGATCACCTTTCCGGAGGTTGGACGGATGTGATCACCGCCCCTAAGGATAGAAAAGATGTTTGATACCGCCCTGGAGGATGGGAAATGTGTGTCCCTTTGAGGATGGGACAGATGTGTGATCACCCGCCCCCTGGAGGAGGGGGAGATTGTGATTACCGCCTCCTAGAGGATGGGACAGTTGGGATCACTGCCCGGATGATAGGAAAGATTATCCTGCCCCTAAGGTTTGGGGCAGATGTGTGATCACTGCCTCCTGTGGAAAGGACAGGTGTGGGATCACCCCCCCTAGAGGGGGGGGAGAGTGTGATCACCGCCCCCTGAGGTGGGCAGATGTGTTCCGCCTCCGAGTGGGGCAGTTGTGTCACCCCTCCTGGAGGATAGGACGATGGGGTGATCACTCCTCCTGTGGTAGGCAAAAGGGGCACCCCCTCTGGAGGGTGGCAGATGTGTGTCCGCCTCCTGGGGATTGGAAGATGTTATCACTGCCTCCGGGGATTGGCAGGTTGATCACTGCCTCCTGGAGGATAGGACAGATGTGTGATCACTGCCTCCTGGAGGATAGGACAGATGTGTGATCACTGCCTCCTGGAGGATGGAACAGATGTGAAATCACTGCCTCCTAGAGGATAGGACAGATGTGTGATCACTGCCTCCTGGAGGATAGGACAGATGTGTGATCACTGCCTCCCAGGGTAGGAAGAGGTGACCTGCCTCCGAGGAAAGGGGCAGATGTGTGATCCCTCCTCCGGGGGTAGGACAATGTGGTTCATGCCCCCAGGGATGGGCAGATGTGTGATCATGCCCCCTGGGGGGGGCAGATGTTGTCATGCCTCCGGAGGGTGGGACGATGTGGTCATGCCCCCTGAGGTTTGGAACGATGTGGATCACTGCCTCCTAGAGGAGGAACAGATGGTGATCATGCCTCGAGGATAGGACAGTGTGTAAACCTGCCCCCTGGGGATGGGAAGATGTGTGTCACTGCCTCCTGGAGGGTAGGACAGTGTGTGCTACTGCCTCCCGGAGGATGGAAAAAATGTGAAAACCGCTCCTGGGATAGGACAATGTGAAATCACTGCCCCCCTGGGGGTAGGAAGATGTGTATATGCCTCTAGAGATGGCAATGTTGATCATCCTCCTGGAGGATAGGACAGATGTGTGATCACTGCCTACTGGAGGATGGGACAGATGTGTGATCACTGCCTCCTAGAGGATGGGACAGATGTGTGATCACTACCTCCAGGAGGATGGGACAGATGTGGGATCACCGCCTCCTAGAGGATGGGACAGATGTGTGATCACAGCCTCCGGGGTGGAACAGATGTGTGACACGCCTCCGGGGGATGGGACGATGGTGATCACTGCCTCTGGAGGATGGGACGATGTGTGATCCTGCCTCCCGGGGATGGGAAGTTTTGTGTCCTGCCTCTGGATGGGGACAGATGTTGATCACCGCCTCCCAGAGGATAGGAAAATGTGTGATCAGCCTCCTGGAGGGTGGAAGGTGTGTCACTGCCCCCTGGAGGTGGGGCGATGCGTGATCACTGCCTCCTGGAGGATGGAACAGATGTGTGATCACTGCCTCCTGGAGGATGGGACAGATGTGTGATCACTGCCTCCTGGAGGATGGGACAGATGTGTGATCACTGCCTCCTGGAGGATAGGACAGATGTGTGATCACTGCCTCCTGGAGGATGGGACAGATGTGTGATTACCGCCTCCTAGAGGATGGGACAGATGTGGGATCACCGCCTCCTGGATGATGGGACAGATGTGGGATCACTGCCTCCTAGAGGATGGGACAGATGTGTGATCACTGCCTCCTGTAGGATGGGACAGATGTGGGATCACCGCCTCCTAGAGGATGGGGTAGATGTGTGATCACCGCCTCCTAGAGGATAGAACAGATGTTTGATCACCGCCTCCTGGAGGATGGGACAGATGTGTGATCACTGCCTTCTGGAGGATGGGACAGATGTGTGATCACCGCCTCCTGGAGGATGGGACAGATGTATGATCCTGCCTTCTAGGGATGGGCGTTGTGATCACTGCCTCCTGTAGGATGGGACAGATGTGGGATCACCGCCTCCTCGAGGATGGGGTAGATGTGGGATCACCGCCTCCTAGAGGATGGGACAGATGTGTGATCACTGCCTCCTAGAGGATGGGGCAGATGTGTGATCACCGCCTCCTGGAGGATAGGACAGATGTGTGATCACCTCCTCCTGTAGGATAGGACAGTGTGGCACCCTCCCTGGAGGATAGGAAGTTTTGGGGATCACGCCTCGGAGGAAGGACGTGTGATCACCGCCTCCTGGAGGATGGGACAGATGTGTGATCACCGCCTCCTGGAGGATAGGACAGATGTGTGATCACCGCCTCCTGGAGGATGGGACAGATGTGTGATCTCCGCCTCCTGGAGGATGGGACAGATGTGTGATCACCCTCCAGGGGATTTTGGAAGATGGTGTCACTGCCTCCCCGGGGATAAACAGATGTGTGATCCTGCTCCGAGGAGGACAGAGTGTGATCACTTCCTCCTGGAGGATGGGTCAGATGTGTGATCACCGCCTCCTGGAGGATAGGACAGATGTGTGTCACCGCCTCCCGGGATGGGGAAATGTGTGATTATGCCTCCCGGGGATGGACAGATGTGTGATCACCGCCTCCAGGAGGATAGGACAGATGTGTGTACGCCCCCAGGAGGAAGGCAGATGTGTGCCCCTGCCCCCTGGAGGATGGGACAGCGTGGTACTTTCCCCCTGGAGGTGGGAAAAATGTGTGATCACCTCCTCCTGGAGGATGGGACAGATGTGTGATCACCTCCTCCTGGAGGATGGGACAGATGTGTGATCACCGCCTCCAGGAGGATGGGACAGATGTGTGATCACTGCCTTTTGGAGGATGGAAAGATGTGTGAACACTGCCTTGGGGTGGGACAGATGTGTGTCACCCCTTTGGGGGGGCCTCCCCCCGGAGGAGGGGGCAGTTTTTGGGATACTGCCTCCTGGAGGTGGGACAGTGTTTCAAAATCAATTGCCACCCCCTGGAGGGGGGAAGTGTGTACATCCATGGGGTAGGGGGCCCCTGGGGTGGGACAGATGTGTATACCCGCCTCCCCCGGGGGATGGACAGATGTTTTTCATCCAAAAAAATTTTGCCTCCGGAGGATGGGACAAGTGTGATCACCCCCCCTTTTTTCCTCCTGGAAGGGGAAATGGGACCCTTGGGGGTTGGGGGTTTTGATCACGCCTCCTGGAGGATGGGACAGATGTGTGTTCCCGGGGGGGGGGGGGGGCCCCCCCCCCCATAATAAAATTGGGAAAAAACAGGGGCCCGCCTCCGGAGGAAAGGGCAGATGTGTGTTTTCCGCCTCCGGGGGATGGGTGGGACAGTGGGGGGGGAAATGGGATCACGCCTCCAGGGGAGGGGCAGGATGTTTCAACGCTCCTGGATTTTATGGGAAGGGGTTTTGTGATCACCGCCTCCAGGAGGATGGGACAGATGTGTGATCACTGCCTCCTGGAGGATGGGACAGATGTGTGATCACTGCCTCGTGGAGGGTAGGACAGATGTGTGATCACTGCCTCTTGGAGGATAGGACAGATGTGTGATCACTGTCTCCTGGAGGATAGGAAAATTTGTGATCACTCCCCCTGGAGGTAGGAAATGTGTGATCATGCCCCTGGAGGAAAGGCAGATGTGTGATCAGCCTCCGAGGATGGGGGGGATTGTGTACCGCCTCCGGGGGAGGGGCGATGTTGTCACTCCCCTGGAGGATGGGACAGTGTGTGATCACCCTCCTGGAGGTGGGCAGATGTTGTCACTGCCTCCGGAGGTGGGGGGGATGTGTATCAATGCTCCTTTGGGAGATGTACAGAAAAATGGGGGTGTGATCACTCCTCCCAAAAAGAATTTTCCTCCTGGAGGATGGGGCAGATGTGTATCACCCTCCTGGAGGGTGGACGTGTGTGATTTAGGGGGGGGCGTCCTTCCATTTTGCTCCTGGGTGGAGTTTGAGTTTCTCTGTCGCCCCATTTCCAAGTTTTATGCTTCTTGTCAGTAAATGAAAGCATCATTGTCCTAATCTAGTCCAGCTCGGTAAGTCAACATTTTCCAGCCTTTTGTGATTTAGTCAGGGGCTTAGAGTCCGGGTTAGTCTGCCGAGCGTCTCGTTAGTCAGTGCGCTTGGTTAGGGGTCATCTCAGCTCGGTTAGTCATAGCTCGGTTTAGTCCATAGACTCTTTGCCAGCTCGGGTTTGTCAGGCAGCTCTGTTTTTTCAGTGCAGCTCGGTTAGTCAGTGCAGCTCGGTTAGTCAGTGCAGCTCGGTTAGTCAGTCCAGCTCGGTTGTCATCCCGCTGGTTGTCATGAGCTCGTTTCAGTGCAGCTCGTTAGTCAGTCGTCGGTTAGTCAGTCCAGCTCGGTTTGTCATCCGCTCGGTTGTCGTCCAGCTCGGTTATCAGTCCAGCTCGGTTAGCAGTCCCGCTCGGTTTTTTCAGTAGCTGGTTTGTCCGTCCAGCTCGGTTATCTGCAGCTGTTTATCGGCAGCTCGGTTAAGGCAGGGGTTTTCAGCCCCCGGGTTTGTCATTTCCCCCGGTTTGTCAGTCCCGCCACACGTGAAGGGGGTTATCATGTATGTCCTTATCCGAGGTCCGTTATGAAGTTCATGACAGCGGCAGAGACTTGAGGGGTTTTGAAGCTGCAGAGCTTACACTCTACAGCAAAGAATTTTGTTCCCCCATTTTTTTTTTTTGCCTTTTTGGGCACTGTTTGTTTTCCCTTTTGGATTCTTCTCTTCCAGCCGCTGTATACGATGTATTTGCCGCCAGTGGAGAGGTGACGGTGCTGCCCTTGAAGGTCAGGCTGGAGTACACAAAGGGGCTGTTGTAAAAGATTTGTGGACACTGGAGAGGGGGGGGCCAATTGTCCAGGTGGCAAGTATCAATGACTACTGTAATAAGCAGGAGTGTGATAGTAAGGACAGACCCCGCTGCTTGCTGACCAGTAATGGAAGCCTGGAGCTGCAGGACGTGAGGCCGAGCGACGCCGGACAGTACATAGTCAGCACCTACCACATCAACCGAGTGAAGAGCACCGAGGACACCTTCAACCTCCACGTCCTGGGTGAGTCCTACAGACTTGCTGGTTTACAGAGTTTCTTGAATTGTAAGGGGGATGGGGTTTCCCCTATAATGCCAAAGAGGGCAAAATCACTAATGAGCGTTGTAAACTGGAGATCAGGGAGACACCACCAGCAGCGTCAGCGCTGGAGTCCCCTTATCATCAGGTCTGATATGTTCAGAAGATATCACCTGTGGCTCCACAATAGGGAACAGGATCTAGATTGCCAACTTGTAACTAAAAGAATTTTCCAAATACACAAAGTCCAATTAATATAACTAAAATAACCGCTGTGTGCAGTATGGGCAACAGCTAAACGGATGATGAGGGTCTCCATATGGTCCATGTAGTTTAACAGGGGCCCCGGAAACCTAGAGCCAGCACCCCACCCGGGGCCCCACTGCTGACTGCACCACAGCTCGGGGAGCCCTAAGCCAACACCACCATCCGGGGGGCCCCCCATTGACTGACCCACAGCTTTGGGGGGGTCCCTAGAGCCAAACCACCATCCAGGGGCCCCAAATGCTGACGCACCCACGGGGGGCCAAAGACCAAACCCCCCAAACACCCCGGGGCCCCACAAGGGACTGCAACCCAAAGCTGCTGGAAAAGGGGGGGGCCTAAACCCAAAACACATCCAGGGGGCCCACATGCGACGCACCCACGCTGCTGGAGGGCCATAGAGCCAACCCAAAACCCATCCAGGGCCCCAATCCTGAATGCCCCACAGCTGCTGGAGGACCTTTGAAACCAACAGCAAACCCCAGGGGGCCCCCCACATGCGAGCACCACAGCGCTGGAGGAGCATAGACCAACAACCATCCAGGGGCCCCACATGCTGACTGCACCCCACAGGAGGGGCCATAGAGACAACACCCCATCCAGGGGCCCCACTGCGATGACCCACAGCTGTGGGGGCCTAGAGCCAACAAAACCATCCAGGGGCCCCCAAAGCGAAACACCCACAGGGGGGACCCTAGAGCCAACACACCCTCCAGGGGCCCCACATGCGAAATCACCCAGCTGCTGGAGGAGCTTTGAGCCAACACCACCATCCCCGGGGCCCCACCTGACTGCCCCACAGGGGGGGGCCCTAAAAGGGCCCAAAACCCCATCCCGGGGCCCCACATGCGACGACCAAGCGCGGAGGGCCTAGAGCCAACACCACCCTCCCGGGGCCCCACATCGACGCACCCACAGTGTGGAGGCCATAGAGCCAACCACCATCCAGGGGCCCACAGCTGCCTGCACCCACAGCTCGGAGGAGCCAAAAAAGCCAACCCAACATCCCGGGCCCCACTGCTGACGACCCACAGGGGGGCCTAAGCAACACCCCCATCCAGGGGGGCCCCACATGGGCGACCCTTGCAACCCCCCAGCTTTAAAGGGGGGCCATAAGCCAACAACACCCTCCAGGGGCCCCCTATGCTGAATGCACCCACGCTGCTGGGGAGCCATAGAGCCAAACACCATCCCGGGGGCCCCACAGTGACTGCACCAAGCTGTGGAGGACATAGAGCCAACACCCCCCAAACCGGGGCCCCCATGCTGACTGACCCACAGGGGGGCATAGACCCAAAACCCCATCCAGGGGCCCCACATGCTGACTGCACCACAGTGCTGGGGTCCATAGAGCCAACACCACCCTCCAGGGGCCCCACATGCGACTGCACCACAGCTGCTGGAAGTCCCAAGAGCCCCCCAACACCAACCATCCAGGGGCCCCATGTGACTGCACCCCCCAGCGCTGGAGGGCCTAAGCCAAAACCCCCATCCAGGGGGGCCCCCAAGCTGATGCCCACAGAGGGCCATGAGCCAAAACCCCCATCCCCGGCCCCACAGCTCCCCGACCACAGCTGTGGAGGGGCCATAAGCCAACACCCCCAACCCGGGGGCCCCACATGCGGGTGCCCCACAGTGCTGGGAGCCATAAGCAACAACCCCCATCCAGGGGCCCCCCATGCTGACTGCACCCCCAGCTGGGAGGGCCAAAAAGCCAACCCACCCCCAGGGGCCCACATGCGACTGCACCCACAGGGGGGAGCCATAGAGCCCAACCCCCATCCAGGGGGGCCCCCCATGCTGCTGCCCCACAGGGGGAACAAAAGAGCCAACCCCACCCTCCAGGGGCCCCCATGCTGACTGCACCCACAGGAGGAGGGGGAAGAGCCAACACCACTCCCGGGGGGCCCCCCCCGCGACTGCACCCCAGCTGCGGAGGGCCCTGAGCCAACACCAACCCCCCCGGGGCCCCACATGCCGCATCAGGGGAGGGCCCTAGAGCCAACGCCCCCATCCAGGGGCCCCACATCCTGACTGATCCAGCTGCGGAGGGGCTAGAGCCCAAAACCCCCCATCCAAGGCCCCAAAGCTACTGACCCACACTGCTGGGGGGCCTTTGGCCCACCCCCATCCAGGGGCCCCCCATGCTGACTGCACCCACAGGGGGGCCAAAGAACCAACACCCCCATCAGGGGCCCCAATGCCTGCGCACTCAAGCTATGGAGGGGCCATAAGGCCAACCCACCACCAGGGGCCCCAACATGCTGACGCACCCCATAAGGATAGAGCCAACACCCCATCGGGGCCCCCCCTTGACTCACTCACAGCTCTGGAGGACCATAGAGCCCACCCCCCATCCGGGGCCCCACATCGATGCACCCACAGTCTGGAGGGGCCATAGGCCCCCACCACCCCCAAAGGGCCCCCATGCTGACTGACCCACAGGCCCGGGGAGCATAGAGCCAACACCCCCATCCAGGGGGCCCCCCATCTGAGCACCACACTGCTTGAGGGGTCAAAGACAACACCCCCTCCAGGGGCCCCACTGCTGACGCACCCACAGCCTGGAGGGGGCCAAAAAGCCAACACCACCATCCCCGGGGCCCCACATGCGACTGACCACAGCTGCTGGGGTCCATAGAGCCCCAACCCCCACCAACCATGGGCCCCACATGGGCCAACCGCACCCCCAGCTGCAGGGGCCCTAGACCAACACCCCATCCAGGGCCCCACTGCTACGCCCCAAGCGCTGGGGAGATGAGCCAACACCACCCCCAGGGGCCCCCCACATGCTGCGCACACCGGAGGGGGCCCTGAGCCAACACCACCACCAGGGGGCCCCCATCTGACTGCACCCACAGTGCGGAGGGCCCTAGAGCCCCCCCACCATCCAGGGGCCCCCCAAAGGACCCCACCACAGGGGGGGGGGCCAAAAGCCAACACCACTTTCCGGGGCCCCCAATGCTGCCCCCAAGCGTGGAGGGCCATAGGCCAAAAAACCACCACCCAGGGGCCCCACGCCGACCCCAACCCACAGCTCTGAGGAGCCATAGAACCAACACCACATCCAGGGGGCCCCCCATGCTGAATGCACCAAAAGCCTTTTGGGGTCCATAGAGCCCAAAAACCATCCGGGGCCCAAATGCTGACTGCACCACAGCTGTGGAGGGCCCTAGAGCCAAAAACCCCCATCCAGGGGCCCACATGCTGACTGCACCCCACGCTGGAGGGCCTAGAGCCAACCCACCCTCCAGGGGCCCAAATGCGACTGAACCCAAGCTGCTGGAGGGCCCTAGAGCCAACCACCATCCAGGGCCCCCCCAAAGTGACGCACCCACAGGAGGACAAAGAGCCAACACCCACCATCCAGGGGCCCCCATGCTACTGCACCCACAGGAGGGGCCAAAAGCCACACCCCATCCAGGGCCCCACATGCGGGCTGCCCCCCAGGGGGGCATAGAGCCACACCACCATCCAGGGGCCCCCCAGTGATGCACCCCCAGGAGGGGGCCAAAGAACACCACCCCAGGGGGCCCACAGCTGATGCACCCACAGCTGCTGGAGGGGCCATAGAAAAAACCCACCATCCGGCCCCCCTGCTGACGCACCCAAAAGGGCCATAGAGCCCCCACCCCATCCAGGGCCCCCATGCTGACGCAACCCAGCTCTGGGGGGCCATAGAGCCAACACCAAAATCCCGGGCCCCACTGCTGACTGCCCCCCGCTGCTGGGGGGGCCATAGAGCCACACCACCCTCCAGGGGCCCCCCATGCTGACGCCCCCCCGGAGGGCCTAGAGCCCAAAACCACCCTCCAGGGGCCCCCCATGCTGACTGCACCCCCAGGCTGAGGGCCATAAGCCAACAACCCCCACCCGGGGGCCCCCCATGCTGACTGCCCCCCGCTGCTGGAAAGGGGCCATAGAGCCAACACACCATCAGGGGCCCCCCAATGCTGACTGCACCCCACGCGGAGGTCCTAGAGCCAAAAAACACCATCCCGGGGCCCACATGCGACTGACCCACAGCTGCTGGGGGGCCATAAACACACCACCAGGGGCCCCACATCTGCTGCACCCACAGGAGGGGGCCCTAAGCCAACAAACCATCCCGGGGCCCCCCATCGATGCACCCACCTGTGGAGGGGGCCCTAGAGCCAAAACCCCCATCCAGGGGCCCCCCTTTTCTGACTGCACCCAGTTGCTGGGGGTCCCTAAGCCAACACCACCACCGGGGCCCACATCGACTGCACCCACAGCCCCTGGGGGTCCCAAAAGCCAACTCCACCCCCGGGGCCCCCCGCTGACTGCACCCCCCATGGGGGGCCAAGAGCCAACCCACCATCCAGGGGCCCCACATGCTGACTGCACCCAAAATACGGAGGGTCCCTAGACCCAACACCACCATCCGGGCCCCGCACTGCTGCCCCCACAGCGCTGGAGGGCCCAAGGCAACCCCCACCCTCCAGGGGGCCCCCACTGACTGCACCCACAGTGCTGGAGGGTCCATAGAGCCAACCCAACCCCCAGGGGGCCCCCCCATGCGCTGCACCCCCACTGCTGGAGTTCCAAGAGCCCCCCCAAAAACAACACCACCCCGGACCCAATGCTACTGCACCCACAGCGCCTGGAGGGTCCCCTAGAGCCAAAACCACCATCCAGGGGCCCCACTCGATGCACCCCCATGGAGGGGCCATAGAGCCAACACCACCATCCAGGGGCCCCCCCATTCTGACTGCACCCACAGTGTGAGGGGGCCAAAACCAACAGCCCATCCAGGGGGCCCCACATCTACTGCACCCCAAGTGTGGAGGTTCATATAGCCAACCCACCATCCGGGGCCCCACTTGCTGACGCACCCACAGCGTGGGGGGTTCATGAGCCCAAAACCCCCTCCGGGCCCCACATGCACTCACCCAATGGGGGGCCATAGAGCCAACACCACCATCCCGGGGGCCCCCCATCTGACTGACCCCCGCTCGGGGGGGCCAAGAGCCAACCCCACCACCGGGGGCCCACATGCTGATGCACCCTGGGGGACCCTAAAGCCAACACCACCATCCGGGCCCCCCATGCTGCCAACCCCCCTGGGGGCCATGACCAAAAACCACCATCCAGGGCCCCACTCTGACTGCACCCACGTGCCCTTGGGGCATAGGCCACACCACCATCCGGGGCCCCAGCTGGGCTGCCCCACGCTGCTGGAGGGCCCCTAGAGCCAAAACCACCATCCGGGGCCCCACTCATTTCACCCACAGCTGTGGGAGCCCAAAAGCCAACACCACCATTCCCGGGGGCCCCACCTGCTGACTGCAAACCCCAGCGCGGAAAGGCCCTGAGCCAAAAACCCCCATCCAGGGGCCCCCCCCTGCTGACTCACCCACAGGGGGGCCATAGAGCCCACCACCATCCAGGGGGGCCCCCTGCTACTGCACCCCACACTTTGGGACCTAGGCCCGAGGGGTTTCTGGAGGAAATAGAGGATTTAGGGGAGGACGAGGATTCTGGGGAAAAGGGAGTCTGGAGGGGACAGAGGAGCGGGAGGAGGAAAAGGGAAGTCTGGAGGGAAGAGGGAGCCCGGGGGGGACAGGGGGATCTGGGGGGGGGACAGAGGATTTGGAGGGACAGAGGATTTTGGGGAAAATGGAAAAACGAAAGCTGGAGGAGGACAGAGGGGGTCTGGAGATGGGACAGAGGATCTGGAGAGGGGGACAGAGGAGCTGGAGGGAGGGGACAGGGGATCTGGAGGGAGGGGACAGAGGGTCTGGGGGGGGGAACGGAGGAGTCTAGGGGGGGGACGGGGGATCTGGATGGCGGGGGAGGGAGGAGTCTGGGGGGAGGGGACGGAGGAGTCTGGAGGGGGGGACAGAGGAGTCTAGAGAAGGACGGAGGAATCGGGGGGGGACAGAGGAGCCCCTGTAAGAGGACAAGGAGTCTTTAGGGGGACAGAGGAGGAGGAGGGGGACAGAGGGCTGGAGGGAGGGGGACAGGGGATCGGAGGGGGACAGGGGAGCTGGAGGGACAGGGAGAGTATGGAGGAGGCAGGGAGTCTGTAGGGGGACGGAGGGGTCTGGAGGAGAACGAGGGTCGGGAAGGGGAGGGGAAAGGGGAGTCTTGTGGGAGGGGACAGGGGAGTCTGGAGGAGGGGGACAGAGAGTCTGGAGGGGGACAGGGGAGTCTGGAGGAGGACGGGAGTCTGGAGGGAGGAGGACAGGGGATCGGGGGGAGGGGGAAACAAAAGGGAGTCGGAGGGGACGAGGATCTGGGGGGGACAGAGGAGTCTGGAGGGGGGCAGAGGAGTCTGGGGAGGACAGAGGATCTGGGGAGGACAGAGAGTCGGAGGAGGACAGCGGGGTTTGGGGAGGACAGGGAGTCGGGAGGGGGACAGAGGAGTCTGGAGGAGGAAGAAAGTCGGGAGGAGGACAGAGAAGCCCTGTGGGAGGAAAAGGGTCTGGGAGGACAGAGGGTCTGTGGGGGGAGGGAGGAGTCTGGAGGGGGACGGAGGAGTCTGGAGGGGGAGGGAGGAGTCGGAGGGAAAGGGGGCGGAGGAGTCTGGAGGGAAGGGGCGGGGAGTCTGGAGGGAAAAGGGGACGGAGGAGTCTGGAGGGGGGGAGGACGGAGGATTCTGGAGGGGGGGAGGAAGGACGAGTCTGGAGGGGGGGGACGGAGGAGTCGGAGGGGGGGGGGGAGGGAGGAGTCTGGAGGGGGGGGGACGGGGGATTTGGAGGGAGGGGGACGGAGAGTCGAGGGAGGGGGACGGAGGGTCTGGAGGGAGGGGACAGGGGAGTCTGAGGGGGGGGACGGGGAGCTGGAGGGGGGACGGGGAGTCGGGGGAGGACAAACGTTTGGGGGGGTTTGGAGGGGGGAGGACAGAGGAGTCTGGGGGGGGAAAAGGGGGGGTTGGTGGAGGAGGACCGAGGGGTCTGGAGGATGAGGCGGACGGAGGAGTCTGGAGGGGAAAACCCTACCCACTTAACCAATCACAGGTTGAGTCGGTGACTGCTATGTACAGAGATGTTTACTCCGTCGACCTGTGCTGTCCATCGTCATTTTGGAGTATAGCCCCATATAAGTTAGACCCCTCTCCCCAGCTCCAGACATTGGGATCTCCCCAGATTCTCAGGATCCTTGTATTGTACCACAGGTTGTATCGCATCTGTGAGATGCCAACCTACTTCCCTCTTTGTCTCATGGTAACCCCCCCATAACATGTCTTTGCCCCCACCCTTCCCTCTGTGTCATCTAGTGACCCCCATAACGTGTTCCTTTGCCCCCATATTGTCATCTATGTATCCTGGTGACTCTCGTGATGTGTCTCTCTGCCCCATACTTACCTCTCTATATCCTGGTGACCCAATAATGTATCTCTCTGCCCACATACTTCCTTTTATGTATCCTAGTGACCCCATAACCTGTCTCTTTGCCTCCATACTTCCTTCTATGCATCCTGGTGACCTCATACTTCCCTTTATGTATCCTGGTTACCCCCCATAACGTGTTTCTTTGCCCCATACTTACCTCTCTATATCCTGGTGACCCCCATAACTCTTTGCCCCATCAGATGCTGTCTCGCAGCCGGTTGTCAGTCTCAGGTGTCTCTCGGGTGATCAGTCGGAGGTCTCCTGCCACACAGTCTCTGGGACGGACGTCTCAACCTCCATAGTAGCAAATGGAGAATTGTTAAGGGAAAAGTCTGGATCTGAGGGGAATGTAAATTTCTTCAAAATGTCATCATCTGCCCCTTGGGACATCAGCTGCTCCGTGAAGAACAAGGTCAGCCAGAAGACCACCAACGTCCACTTCACTATGTGTCCTGGAGAGTAGAGGGGCCTCTAGAAGCCACTGACCGACAAGGTGACGTGACTAACACTCATCATCTGGTGACAATGACGCCTCCCAGTGGGTTATATTAGTCAGTGACTAATCAGTTCTTGATGTGTTGGAAACAGGAGAAATGGTTAAGTGTAAGATCCAAACGACTCTGACAAGGGCCACATTGTGAAGTGTAGAGCCCGGCTCGTGGA